>JABMCL010002219.1:870000-910000 GCA_018857735.1 Alviniconcha marisindica | reverse complement strand
CTTTTAAACCATGTAACTGCACAAAATGTACAAACATGACTTATTTAATTTACAGCAAGGAGTGGGAAGCGTGGCTTACGCCTGTCTATAAACAGATTCAGACAACTAATTCACAGCTAACACAATATACAAAATATTAATGTAAATAAAACCTACATCAGAATAAAATACGCGCTCCGACGGTTAAAATGGTACATAACATTTTTTAATACGTTCGGTGTGAGGAGCAACACACAGTCACAGATTGGCAATAAAACAATCGGCGTGAACTTTCGCCTGGGGTACGTTATCTTATCGCAGCATCGCTAATATCAAACTGTCTATTAATAAAACTTAGCTTCTACATTACACAATACTTAATTTCAACCCAAAATAAACACTACACATGAAGTCAGTTAAGCAAAATATTATATATAGCATTGGTCGACACATAATTACTTTAATAGAGTCAAAACAACAATTCACTACTAACACAAGGCCGCACCTTGCACTTGACGCCTATAAAAAGAACAGACCAATAGAGGCATTGGCTACTGATTTAGCTCGATCCTGCGTCTAAATAAAGAACACGTACACATTCTAAGATCTAATAGATTCCAGATTATATTACACATGGCTTGGTATATAAGAAGGAGTAGGTAAACAAGCAGGCGATCAAAATGTAAATGTAAAGGGGGACAATAGATTTGAATCTGGCGCTCACCGGCTATCGCCGGTCGGCTGTGTGAAGGCCTTGAGGTGTTACGCTACACGCAGTGCTTCAAAACAAAATCGTTACTAGCGATACAGTAATAAAACTGCATGGATCTGATAACCAGGGCGGGATTACCGTAAAAAAAATTGTGCAAAGCGCACTTGCTCACATCATAATTATTATTAAAATCTTATCCGGAGGTGTCATTTTTTTGTATTGATTTCTTGCACATGTTACCTTTGATATTTTTTTCCACTTAACTTTAAATTTGTTGGAGAATGTTGTACAGCGTAGCGAACTTGTGTAGACCATGGAACACCGCTCTCTCTCTCTCTCTCTCTCTCTCTCTCTCTCTCTCTCTCTCTCTCTCTCTCTCTCTCTCTCTCTCTCTCTCTCTCTCTCTCTCTCTCTCTCTCTCTCTCTGATTGGTTAGCATTGCATGTTATATTTGGTGATTGTAACCCGCCTGAAACGTTTTACCATATTGTGTCTCCCATTTATCGCGGATTTAGCCACCAAATAATGTTTGCTACTGATGATTTCATAGCCCCATGTATCCACCTTCATTCCTGCCTGTCTCATATCATGTTTGACGTCTGAATTTCATGTATTCTATATGTGTGTCGTAGCCTAGAAAATGTTAACATGTATAATTAGATTTAGAGTAGTCCCTTGTTTGGGCGAGGGCTGGTTGTAAAAAAGTATACATGGTTATCTAGTACCCTGGTAAATAAACAATTCTCTCTCTCTCTCTCTCTCTCTCTCTCTCTCTCTCTCTCTCTCTCTCTCTCTCTCTCTCTCTCTCTCTCTCTCTCTCTCTCTCTCTCTAGTTAATATTATTATTTAACATTGGCTTCCTAAAGAAAAGGAAGGTGGACAGGTGGGTGGTCACACTACAAGACAACACCTGTCTCTCTTAGAGACGTCACGAAGTCACCGGAAATAACCGCTTCTTTGACACTGATGTTCACAATTTGAAAAAGATACGGATGCTTGACGTAGAGATTTAATTAAACGGAATTTAATGAAATGTTAATGGGATGCTTACATCTTTACGGAATTTATACAAGTGTTAATGTGATACTTACATCATTACGTCTTACAAACGAAATGTATGTCCAAAAGTCTGTCCTTTTTTATTCTTTTTCTTTTTAATACAGTATGTAGTTTACTATTATCAGTTTAAATGCTTTTGACGTTGCTCTGGCGTTCTTTTTATGGTTTTTCGTTTGTTTGTTTTTATTATTTTTATTAATGAGACTTAATAATTAGGTGAATTGCCCTGTGAGGGATGATTGAAGTATATTGACTCGACTTCACTTGGCTTGGAATATTGCAACGAGGCAGCACACAGTCAGCACACCGTGTTTCCACGATGCGAACCCTTATTGTCAGCGGGATAACTTACCGACAGTGAAAACCTTAAATCAGCTACCTGCATGCCCTGGTCAGAAACAGCGCCCACTCTCCATCCATCTTCCATAGAAACGTGACGTACGCCATGGATGCACTCAGTCACGTGTGGCGTGGATGCCACGAGCATCCGAGTCACGAGCTTGAACTATGACCTACGACACAGGTCAAGGTCGCTGCACCTCCAGGTGTGGTGTGGCCGTTCTTGAGGACTAATTTTGTTCCCGGTGTCAAATCCTTTTCTTTCCTTCCATCCAGATTGCTTTCTTTCACATCGATCTTCACAATTTGAAAAAAATACAGATGGTGGCCATAGACATTTCATCAGACGGAATTTAATGAAACGAAATGGGATGCTCACATCTTTACGTTTTAAAAACGAAATGTATGTCCGAAAGTCTGTCCCTTTTCTCTGTTTTTCTTATTGCTTATATCTATATGCTGGGATGGATCATGCTTACATCAGATAATCCACCTGTAACTTTCCTGTCCAGGAGAGTGCGTTCACAGTCGACCCCTAACTGTCCTGACCAAGAGAGTGCTGAAATAATCCTCTAAAACAGGGGTGTGTGAGACACAATTCAGTTGAAAATAAGCCTGTGCGTGGATACATATACAGGTGTATAATTATTTGTTTTTGCGACTGCAAACGAGTGTATATTAAAAAGTGTGTGTGTGTGTGTGTGTGTGTGTGTGTGTGTGTGTGTGTGTGTGTGTGTGTGTGTGTGTGTGTGTGTGTGTGTGTGTGTGTGTGTGTGTGTGTGTGTGTGTGGTAGTGTGGTGTGTGTGTGTGTGGTGAGTGTGTGTGTGTGTGTGTGTGTGTGTGTGTGTGTGTGTGTGTGTGTGTGTGTGTGTGTGTGTGTGTGTGTGTGTGTGTGTGTGTGTTGCGCGCACGCACGCACGCATAAACTGATGGCTCATAGGTTTCGTATCGCAGACAAAACGTTTGAAATTTAGGATGTAGAAAATCGTTGACACCATGTTCCCACAGTGTGTCAATGTAAACTGGCACATTTGAATCAGTCGTGTTGGTCTACTGTGTTATCTCCTTTTTGTCTGATGTTGCAACGAAAGTTCCTTTTTTGATTGAATGAATATCTCCTTAACATTATACGTTTGGTTAAATGATATACAGGTATTGCGTACATGTTACACCCTCTCCCAGCTTCCCCCCCCCCCTCCACACCCACACCCCTACACACGCCACCCCCACACCCCACTCCCGTGTCTTCATTTCATCAAACCGAGGAGTTCAACAATGGCAGAGGAAGCTGATTAACGACCAGACTAGAGAGATACACGCCTCATCATCAGCGTCTATCAAACTCGAGACATTTCCGCAATCAAAAATCGTGCATGAATTTATTGGATCCCCAAAACCCTAAAATAACCTTGACCTCACGGAGTGCACCCACTTTCCCGAGGCTGAAGCTCTGGAGAAACAACACGAAAAATGACACTGTGGCTGTGCCCCCCCCCCGCCCCCCCCCCCCACCCCCTCCCCGTTCCCCCTGCACCACCTTCCCCCTCTGCCTACACAGCCGTTCCCCTGACGGGCCCCAGACGGTAGACCAAGGAGTGGAAGACGTGATCACTCTCTGTCACACCCATCCATAGAGCCCGGCCCCGTTGTCATAAGATACGGATCAAAAGCACGAGGCGGTCTCTTTCCTCGTCAGGTGTTGGTCAGGTCTTCTCCCATCCATAGAGCCCGGCCCCGTTGTCATAAGATACGGATCAAAAGCACGAGGCGGTCTCTTTCCTCGTCAGGTGTTGGTCAGGTCTGCTTGTGTTGAGGAGCGCTGCGTGTGTCGTCGCTTTCAAGTAAGTTCAAACCATCTTTCAAGTAAGTTCAAACCATCTTTCAAGTAAGTTCAAACCATCTTTCAAGTAAGTTCAAACCATCTTTCCTTGGGAGATAACTCTACTAGAAGTTTACAAGACTTTGTAGTTATTGGCTGTCTCGGCGTCTGTTTTAACTTGATCTTAGTGGATGCCCCGTTGTTTTTTTGTTTTTTTTGTGTGTGTTTTTTTGTTGTTGTTGTTGTTTGTTTACTTTTGTTTTTATCTTTAGATATGTGTTTTCGAATGATCATAAATTATTTTCTAATTTTCTGCTGGCAGATGCGTATGTCATCTATTTATTCAATTATTTGTGTCTTCCTGTATAATGTTTATATAAGCGTTCTCTCTCTCTCTCTCTCTCTCTCTCTCTCTCTCTCTCTCTCTCTCTCTCTCTCTCTCTCTCTCTCTCTCTCTCTCTCTCTCTCTCTCTCTCAGTTTGTGGGAGGAGGGAGCCTATCAAATGCTTATCGCTACACTGCCACCGCCAGAATGACTTCTGCATTAAGATGGGCAGCGATGAGAGCCATTTTAATGTTAATTAACTGTGTGGGACAAAGTCTCAAAACAGTGTTCACAGACCACAACGTTTGGAACCAAACCGATGTTCTTCTGCTTACCAGCCTAACACCTTAACGCTAGGCCAAACCGTCCTTTGTGCTGATTTCTTCAAGTTAATTAGATAGTCTAAACTACGCTTTTTCTCTTACCGTGTTCCAAAGCAATGGAATTCTCTTCTTTCCTCCTTTGTGTCGCATCCAGTGCTCTCAAGCCTTCAAATCTCCTTTAAAGATTGACCTCTACAAACAATACCACAACAACTGATTTCAAACTGTCTCCTTTATTTTGACACCACAACCCGGCTTATCCTTCTCAACACTCCTGCTGTGCACCCGCGCGTGTATGTGTGTGTGTGTGTGTGTGTGTGTGTGTGTGTGTGTGTGTGTGTGTGTGTGTGTGTGTGTGTGTGTGTGTGTGTGTGTTATCATTGCCATCGTTATTATTATTAAAGTCTTATTAATTGCCACCCCTAGAAAATAGAATATTTTTAATCAGTCAGTACACGTTTTAAAATCCTTCTCATTCGTGAAACCATACCCAGATCGGATCTACAGACCATGCCCTACAGACCATGCCCTACAGACCATGCCCTACAGACCATGCCCTACACTACAGACCATGCCCTACAGACCATGCCCTACAGACCATGCCCTACAGACCATGCCCTACACTACAGACCATGCCCTACAGACCATGCCCTACACTACAGACCATGCCCTACAGACCATGCCCTACACCACAGACCATGCCCTACAGACCATGCCCTACAGACCATGCCCTACCCTACAGACCATGCCCTACAGACCATGCCCTAGACCATGCCCTACAGACATGCCCTACAGACCATGCCCTACAGACAATGCCCTACAGACACATGCCCTACACTACAGACCATGCCCTACACTACAGACCATGCCCTACAGACCATGCCCTACAGACTATGCCCTACAGACTATGCCCTACAGACCATGCCCTACACTACAGACCATGCCCTACAGACCATGCCCTACAGACTGGATCAGTCCAAGCTGGGATATAACATGAAAAATCCCACATCATACTGGAAAGATGACACTTCCTATTCTAGCAAGAGGAAAACCAGTAACACTAGAGCTCAAGCCAAACGACCCATTAGCAATTATTCTGGGACACGTCGTTGGAAGCAACAAACAAAAAGGAGACGGAGATAGAAATTTAATTAACAGGATTGTAAAAAGTCTCGTTTCAGTTTGATTACACAGAGTATGAAGGCAATTTATTCACATTGACAAGACAGAATAAGTGCATGCTCGGTAGAACTGCCTTTCACAAACATCAAACAGACGACTGTTTCACATGAAGGGAAACAAAAATGGGACCGAACTTATTCATCCTATTTGTTATATGAGTCTCGTCGAATACTATTAGCCACAAGTATTTCTGGCCACACCTTTCTGTACTGTTGGATAGCTCAGTGTTTAGAGCACCGGACACGTAATTGAAAGCGAGAATGTTCTTCCCCAGGGTCAACTTTCTGTGCTGACTCTTCATTCGGAGTCCGTTCCACCCCCCGTGTTACCGCAGTAGCACGTGGAAGATACCAGTCATTCTGCCAAAAGTACAGGTGGCAAGTTACAGCTACACACACACACACACACACACACACACACACACACACACACACACACACACACACACACACACACACACACACACACACACACACACACACACACATCACTGCAACAAAGACTCTTCCCTGAAAACGCCCAAACAAGCATTACAACTAAACGCAGTCTTGATGACCACAATGAAAATCCGCAAGTGTGTCACCCATTTCCTTGTGGACCAATCAAACACGGCGTTACGGAGGTCAAGTTCACGTTGGCTGCTCAGCTATTTGCCCATGAACCAATCAAAGAACAGCGTTGCAAAAGCCCGAGTCGAGACTTTCGCTAGAAGCGGGACTGAGTAAGATGTGGAAGGGGAACAACATCCATCACCCTGCATGTCTGACAGACAGTCCCACAATTTATCAGTCATGATTCTCTCTAGATCTGCCCATCACAACCCTCCGCTCGGATTAGCCAGAGAAGTGACAGACAGCAAAACAGCGAGGCATCTTGAAGGAAATCAAGGGGTGAAAGGTTCAGCCAGTGACTGTCAAAGGTCAAAAAAAGGGAATTCATGTAAACGGTAAACGTCTCAGGGAGTCACCCTGAAAGGTCAAAAAAGGGAATACATGTAAACGATGAACGTCTCAGCAGGTTATCTTCAAAGGTGGTCAAAAAAGGGAACAAAGAGCGAACGGTACATCTCAGCGGGCCATCCTGAAGTGTTAAAAACAGAATCAAAGGTGAAGGTGTCGGCGTGTTATCCTAAAAGATCAAAACTAGAATCAAGGGTGACAATGTCTGCGGGTTATCCTGAAAGGTCAAAAATGGAATCAAAGCTGAATGGCTTATCCTGTTTGGCCAAAAATAGAACCAAGGGTGACTATGTCAGCGGGTTATCCTGAAGGGTCAAAAACTGAGTCATGAGTGAAGGTGTCAGCGTGTTAGTTGAAACAAGAAAAGAAATTGTGAGACCTGGAGGCCTGGATAGGGAAAACGAAGGGAAAAGCGATTATGACGGCAGGTTCTTTTGGCTGGATGTAAAAAAGCATACATGCATTACCCTCATAAATTAAGAATCTTCTCTCTCTTTCCCTCTCCCTCTCTCTCTCTCTCTCTCTCTCTCTCTCTCTCTCTCTCTCTCTCTCTCTCTCTCTCTCACCAAGTCGTGTATTTTTCAACAGAACTGCTCCTACAGCCATGGTATCCAGCACGCTGCGAAACGGCGGACCCCGCCTCATTTGCGTGAGCCTCGTTCTGGCAGCGACCTTGACCTTCACGCAGGGCCAGTTCAGCCTGAGCACAACTCAGCAGCTGCAGTTGCAACAACAGCAGAGGTCCGCTTTTCCGTCGCGCCTCACGCCAACCCAGCAGCAACAGCAGAGGCTTCCGGCCGGCTCCACCTTGAGACGATTTCCGGCCTACCGGCCCGCGGGACTGCAAACCACCTTCCCCGCTTATCGACCTGCACAGGTACCACTTCATAACAGTGTCACAAACCACCTTCCCATATCGACCTGCACAGGTACCACTTCATAAACCCCCTTCCCGTATCGGCCTGCACAGGTACCACTTCATAACATTGTCACTAACCACCTTCCCGTATCGGCCTGCACAGGTACCACTTCATAACAGTGTCACTAACCACCTTCCCGTATCGGCCTGTACAGGTACCACTTCATAGCACTGGTCATGTATGGCGGCTTACTAGCGTCAAAAGACAAAATTACTAATTATCTGCATAGAATTACAAATATGTTCACATATTTACTAATTATTTGCACGTAATTACAAATTTTGTCATTTGACCCAGAGTTAATAGCTTACTTATGTCAAAAGCCCATAATTAGTAATTACCTTAACATAATTAAAAAGTAGTAATTGTGTGCCTTCCGTGCTGCTTCCAACGGCTTACTTGCGTCAAAAAACATAAATTACGATTATGTTCACATAATAATAATACTAATGTACATTTATCATGCGCTCATCAACGCCCTGAGCGCTCACATGATACATATTAACCTAAATATGATATTCTATACACATACATAAACAATTTACATAAAGCACACACACACACACACACACACACACACACACACACACACACACACACACACACACACACACACACACACACACACACACACACACACACACACACACACACAGTGACTGTAGCAGAAACTGGGTACTGATATTAGTTAGGATAACTATACATTATGTTGAAACAGCGCAAGTGCGCATGTGCGGGCTTGTCAGCACTCTGACTGTAGCAAAATGGCGGACGGCATCGAGCCGGTCTTGAGCCGACGGGTTATTTCAACATAATTACATGTGTGTGTGTGTGTGTGTGTGTGTGTGTGTGTGTGTGTGTGTGTGTGTGTGTGTGTGTGTGTGTGTGTGTGTGTTTGCTTGTTGTTTTTGTTTGTTTGTTTGCTTGTTTTTGTTGTTGTTGTTGTTGTTGTTGTTTTGGGGTCGTTTGCTTCGTTTTTGTGTTCCCGTTTTTCTGTTCCCGCTTTTCTGTTCCCGAACTGTATCAGGTTGAACCGCGTTTACCCATTGTCATGGATACTGTCATCTACACTGTAGCGACATTGTGTTGGCCAGTCTGTACCGGCTGTATGCACTATGGCGGCATTGTGTTGGCCAGTCTGTACCGGCTGTATGCACTATGGCGGCATTGTGTTGGCCAGTCTGTACCGGCTGTATGCACTATGGCGGCATTGTGTTGGCCAGTCTGTACCGGCTGTGTGCACTGTGTTTTCAGACAGGGTCGCTTAGTCTCTCCAACGGACGTCGGCTGCTGATCAATCCTCGCACCGGCCTACCGACCAACACACAGCGCTTTGCTCCGGCCAGCAACCGCCTGATCACACGGAGAATACCCGGCCTGTCCGCCACCCAGGGGTAGGTCCAGCTCACACAGGCACTGAAGCTCTCAACACAGTAACTGACACAAAGCTGTGGCTGATAGCTTTGCAAATTAATAGCCGCTTCTTCTTTTCTTCCTCCTCCTCCTCCTCCTCCTCCGCCTACTCCTCCTTCTTCTTCTTTTCCTCCTCCTCCTCCTTTTCCTCCTCCTCTTTCTTTTACTTCTCATCAGCCTTCTTTTACTCCTCCTCCTTCCGCTCCTTCTTCTTCTTTTACTCCTCTTCCTCCTCTTCCTCTTGACCAGAAGGTGGCATTGCCGCAGAATGACCAGAGGATGAAATTCTCGGACACTACATGACCGGAAGATGAATATACAGCAGATTGACCTCAAAATGAATTTACCGGACACTGACCAGAAGATGAATTTACCAGACGCTGACCAGAAGATAAATTTACCAGACGCTGACCAGAAGATGAATTCACCGAACACTGCCAAAAACATGAGGTGACGAGTTCACCAGACATTGACGTGACGAATTCACCAGACACTGACAAAATCAAGTCGGGCACTTTAGCACAGTGGTCAGAGCTCAAATGCAAGCCAACAGACAGGCCTTTGGGTTCGAATCTAGGCTTCGGTTCACCTCCCGTGTCCACAAAGCACGACTCGATGGGGGTGGGGGATACTACAACACCCCCAACCCCATGGAGTCGTGCTTTGTGGACACGGGCGCGTCTTTCTCCTCCACGTCACGTGAAAATTCACAACATCGCTGCCTGTCTGAACGTACACATCGTTTTGCTGGTGACTGATTGTGCTTCCTAGACATGGATAACACACGCGCGCGCGCGCAACACACACACACACACACACACACACACACACACACACACACACACACACACACACACACACAAACACCGATTCCCATCATTGCCCCAGCCTTCTAATTTTCAATCTCCAACCATATTCTTTTTGAAGATTATCTCCATCAGTCAACCAGAATGGAATAAAACCTCCAACCCGTGTTTTTGCAGGCAACACCAGAGGTACTACGTGGTGCCCAGGTCTTCCCTGACCCCCGGTCAGAGACCTGGCACCCTTCAGGCCCAGCGGGTACCCACCGCCCCTGTCCGGACCGCCGCCAACAGCCGAGTGGCCACCACCCGACAGCTGTCGGGACTGGAAGCCGTCAAGCGTGCCTCTCTTCCACCCGCACTGCAGAAGTGAGTACGCGCCTTTGTTGCTGTTAGTAAACATGGTGCTTAACGTCCACAGAAACCGTAAGGCTTATTAGGGACGGGGAGCAGAGGGGAGGGGGTACGGAGGGGGAAGAGGGAGATTACTGTCAACACCAGAATGACTCCTGCATTAAGATGGGCAGCGATGAGAGCCATTTTAATGTTTCATTAATTGTGATGGACAAAGTCACAAGACAGTGTCCACAAACCACAACCTTTTTGAAGAGAAAGGAGAGCCGAAGCGGTATCGAACAGAGGTCCTTCCGCTTACCAGCCTAACGCCTTACCGCTAGGCCAAACCGGCGCACATTGTTGCTGTTGGTTCAGACACAGTTAATGTGCCGCCAGTGATGACTGACAGAACGCGACTAGCCAATCGGCATATACAAACAAGGCACGCTTCGCTTTCGACATCTAACAACTTAGAATCGTCTGCTTTCTATACTCAATGAAATAAAATTAACAAAGCCTTGTTGAATTACAATTTACAATGTGTATATTTACCGGTATTTACATCAAAGAAAAAAAAAGAGTTCAATCTAAACTGAAAAAAATAAATGTTACTATAAGAACTGAAAGAAAGAGACAGGGAGCGTGAGAGACAGACAGACAGACAGACAGACTGACTGATGACTGATAGAGACAGAGGCACAGAGAGAGAGAGAGAGCAGAGAGAGAGAGAGAGAGAGAGAGAGAGAGAGAGAGAGAGAGAGAGAGAGAGAGAGAGAGAGAGAGAGAGAGAGAGAGAGAAGAAGAAGAAGAAGAAGAAGAAGAAGAAGAAAAAGAAGGGAGAGGGTGAGGCAATGTGGAAGAGAGAAGAAGCGAGAGCGGGAGGGGGGGGGGACAGAAAAGAGACGGAGGGTGAGCGACACAGAGAGAAAGAGCGGGGGGGGGGGGACAGAAAGAGACGGAGGGTGAGCGACACAGAGAGAAGAGGGGGGGGGGGGGACAGAAAAGAGACGGAGGGTGAGCGACACAGAGAGAAAGAGCGGGGGGGGGGGGGACAGAAAAGAGACGGAGGGTGAGCGACACAGAGAGAAAGAGGGGGGGGGGGGGACAGAAAAGAGACGGAGGGTGAGCGACACAGAGAGAAAGAGCGGGGGGGGGACAGAAAAGAGACGGAGGGTGAGCGACACAGAGAGAAAGAGCGGGGGGGGGGGGGGACAGAAAGAGACGGAGGGTGAGCGACAGAGAGAAAGAGCGGGGGGGGGGGGGACAGAAAAGAGACGGAGGGTGAGCGACACAGAGAGAAAGAGCGGGGGGGGGGGGGGACAGGAAAAGAGACGGAGGGTGAGCGACAAGAGAGAAAGAGCGGGGGGGGGGGGGGGACAGAAAGAGACGGAGGGTGAGCGACACAGAGAGAAAGAGCGGGGGGGGGGGGGGGGCAGAAAGAGACGGAGGGTGAGCGACACAGAGAGAAAGCGGAGCACAGTGACAGAGGAGGATGGAGAGGAAAGAAGGCACAGGGGGTGTGGTGCATGGAGGGGAGGAGAGAGGGTGGTTGAGAGAGAACGGGAGGACGAACGAACGAAAATCTTGTTTACGAAGGTAATGGAATAAGCAGTAGTCAACACAATACTCTTTTACATCCAGCCGTCGGGCAAACAGTCCAAAACTAAATATCAACGCAATATAAGACAGAGAGAGACAGAGACAGAGACAGAGACAGAGAGACAGAGAGAGACAGACAGAGACAGAGAGACAGAGACAGAGAGACAGAGACAGACAGACAGAGACTGACAGAGACAGAGAGACAGAGAGAGAAAGACAGACAGACAGACAGACAGACAGAGACACAGAGAGACACGGAGAGAGAGAGAACACGCCACTTCACAATCAATGGTTGGTGTCTGCAGCCTCCGTGGAGTACGTGTGATGACCCGCGCTGCCTACGAGCAGCTCCTCCGCCAGCGACAGCAGCAACAGGTCAGTCAGCCACTCAGCTCCTTAGTTTCTCATCCTGTCACACGGCCACGTTAGCGCTACGTTGACCAGTGGCCAGCCTTGACCATCAGAATTAATTTACCACAGTGTTTACCTCCAGCGCGCCTGGTTCGAAAGCGGGACTGAGGGGAGGGAACTGTAAGGAAAAGGATGCGCGGAAGGGATTGTGGGTAAAAAAGAGATCCGGTGGGGGGCTGGGGAAGGGGGGAGATGAGGAGACTGGTGGGTGACTAAGGAGTTAAAAGATGTTGAATTAAGTGCTGTAGTGTGTTTGTGTAATGAGTAGGGTTCATTGTGCTCTAGGCTGTATATATCTATTTTTTGTTGACCGTACCCTTTTTTGAATTGTGCGCTTCGGGCTCACGTTAGGTGTAAGCGCCTTGCAAATACTCTTTTACATTACATTACAAAAACAAATATGGACGCTCTGTTCATGACTTCAGCTGACGAGCACCCTATGGTTGGCTGTTTCATCATTAGTAATTAACCTATTAGTGAAAGACAACTGTCTGCACGCTCAGTCATGAATGGCTTGTTGGTGCCATATGACTGACTGTCTGATTGTCAACAAAACGTAGAACAGAGATGATTGCTAACGGTCTGTTCTGGAAAGAAAAGGGGAAAAAAGAACGTTTTCGTTCTTGATAGGACTACAAAAACAATGGAAATGTTACGGTTGGCTGAGTGTCATCACACTGTGATTACTTGCTAAAGACAACACGACTTCAGCTCGTTACGGTTGGCTGAGTGTCATCACACTGTGATTACTTGCTAAAGACAACACGACTTCAGCTCGTTACGGTTGGCTGAGTGTCATCACACTGTGATTACTTGCTAAAGACAACACGACTTCAGCTCGTTACGGTTGGCTGAGTGTCATCACACTGTGATTACTTGCTAAAGAGGACACGTTCAGCACGTTAAGGTTGGCCGAGTGTCAAAACCCTCGAACTCGAAAACCTTATTTGACAAGGATTGTAGTTTAGAGTCCGTCATGAGGCGATGGACAAGTGTTCATCTAAATAAGCAGCTCGCCCCATGAGGCTCTCAAGAGCTGAACAGCGGCTGTTGACTTTCTCGCTTGACTGAGGGGACACCGTGGCAGCTCGGAGGGGTACAGGGTCCACTTTGGTCAGCAGGAGGAGGCTGGGTGGACATTAAGGGGGAAGGGTTGGCAGAGGACGAAGAAGAAGGTCCCCGGGAACGTCCAGAATATCGAGTGAGTGCTGTTCTCGAGTCGTGAAGTGCCTTTACGGCGTCGAAACACGCTCCATGCCCTGACTGAGCCCTGACACGCCCCGTGCCCTGACTGAGTCCTGACACGCCCCGTGCCCTGAAACGCCCCATGCCCTGACACGCCGTATGCCCTGACACGCCCCATGCCCTGACACGCCGTATGCCCTGACACGCCCCATGCCCTGACATGCCCCATGCCCTGACACGCTCAGTCAGCCATGCCCTGACACGCCCCATGCCCTGAGACGCCCCATGCCCTGACACGCCCCATGCCCTGACACGCCCTATGCCCTGACACGCCCTATGCCCTGACACGCCCCGTGCCCTGAAATGCCCCATGCGTTGACACGCCCTATGCCCTGACACGCCCTATGCCCTGACACGACCCATGCCCTGACACACCCCGTGCCCTGACACGCAGCGCGGAAGGAGATGCGCGGTTTCGCGCGGTACAGAGTGGCTTAGTGGCGTTGACACTCACCCGGTCAGTCACCTGACAAGCAGCGCTGAAAATAGGCTGGCCACTTAATTGCACAAAACAGAGTTGCAGAATTGGGTTATGGACGATCGCACTTTGTTATGACTTGCCTACGGTTGTAATACAATCATCCCCGTTTTGTATTCCACTTGATAGATCCAAATACTCAAGAACCATAAGACATAACAAATTTTCGGCATACCTAGCCTTTTAAGCAGGAAAAGAAAGTCAAATATAAAAAGAAAGCTATTTTATATTGAAACAAATATTGTAAAAGCTGAAGGAACAATACACGTGGCGATGATGTTAGTTAGTTAGTTAGTTAGTTAGTTAGTTAGTTAGTTAGTTAGTTAGTTAGTTAGTTAGTTAGTTAGTTAGTTAGTATTATTTAATCAGTTTTTGTTTTGTTTTTTGTTTGTTAGTGTTTCTCAGTTAAACTCCAGCAATTCACCCATTGCTAGGTAAGAAGGTTGCATATGCAGTCGTTTCCCCACACCTGTACATACTGTTGTACATACAAGTGCAATGTTAGCCGTCACTCCGCCATCTGCACTCCGACTTCTTCGATTTCATTGACTCTGTTTCTTCATGACGTTCTCTGTAGCTGACGGTAATGGTGACACGGGATACTATTTCTTCATGACATTCTCTGTAGCTGACGGTAATGGTGACACGGGATACTATTTCTTCATGACATTCTCTGTAGCTGACGGTAATGGTGACACGGGATACTATTTCTTCATGACATTTTCTGTAGCTGACGGTAATGGTGACACGGGATACTATTTCTTCATGACATTCTCTGTAGCTGACGGTAATGGTAACACGGGATACTATTTCTTCATGACATTCTCTGTAGCTGACGGTAATGGTGACACGGGATACTATTTCTTCATGACATTCTCTGTAGCCGAAGGTGGCATGGGACTCTGTTTCTTCATGACATTTTCTGTAGCTTAGGGTAATGGGGACACAGGACTCTATTTCTTCATGATATTTTCTGTAGCTTAGGGTAATGGGGACACAGGACTCGGGGGGTGGGGAAGGGTGGGAGGTGGGAAGGGGGATTTTGCTGGTGGCACCATGCGCGTTGTTGTCGTGCCTGCACTGTGGCTGACGGACTGTTGTCGATGTGGTGTGTTCAGGCGAGGGCGGCTGCCACTCAGCCCCAGCGCCAGCTGTCTCCCAACGCCCTCCTGCTGCAGCAACAACAGAAGGAGATCGCCAGACAGCGCCAGGAGCTCGAGCGACTCCAGAAGCTCCTCGCCCAGCGACAGCAACCACAAATACAACCGCAGCCACAACCACAGCCGCAACAGCAAATGGCTGTCAACGTACCAGCCAGCAACCCAAACAGTGTTGGTGCGGACGTCAACGCAGTCGGAACTGGCGGTCCCCAGACCGGAAGTCAGACGGGCCCAGTGCAGAGCAACTCTGTGAATGCAGAGGCGGGACCGTCCCCTGCGGGTGGGGTTCCGGGTTCGGACAACCTGATCGTCAGCGGTACGGGCACTGGCAAGGGGGCTGCCGACTCCGGGATCAAACCCTCCGTCCCGGCTCCTGCTGCTGGTGTGGCCAACACGGGGCCCACCGCCGCCACTCAGGTAAATAAATAACCGTTACCTTCGTTCTGTGTGTGTGTGTGTGTGTGTGTGTGTGTGTGTGTGTGTGTGTGTGTGTGTGTTGTGTGTGTGTGTGTGTGTGTTATACGTGGTGTGTGTGTGTGTGTGTGTGTGTGTGTGTGTGTGTGTGTGTGTGTGTGTGTGTGTGGTGTGGCGTGGTGTGTGGGGGGGGGGGGGGGGTTGTGTGGGTGTTAATCTGTCTGTGAGTCGGTCTATCTACCCCACTCCCATTCATTCTGTTTCTCTTTCTGAACGCTTTACAATGATACTTTGAATCTCTCTCTCTCTCTCTCTCTCTCTCTCTCTCTCTCTCTCTCTCTCTCTCTCTCTCTCTCTCTCTCTCTCTCTCTCTCTCTCTCTTTCTCTCCCCGGGCGACATTCTTGTTCTTTCAAATTTTGTTGACTTTCTATCTCTTCCTGTTTTTACCGTATGTGTAATAACTATTTTCATTTTACGTAGAAAACGTGTATGACAAGACTAGGCTGTCTACCTTTATTTGCCAGTAGACTGTACCAGACTATATCGGGCGTGTATGTGGCCTACTGTGGACAGACAGCAAAACCTAAGCTCCCACCGTGAGTCTGTGTCCCGCGGTATTAAAGATCAATCGGTCAGCCGCCACGTTTCTCCGTGACCGCGACAACCTTAGGTAGGTAAAGTATGGTTCATGTCAGTGACAACCGCACTCACGATGGCGGTAAATCTCTCCCAGACCAATCCCTGCTTCCGCCAGAGGTCCATCTTTGCTGGCAGCCTCAGAGGGCTTGCCGATCGAGTTTGCCGGCAGCGGTCCCGAAGTGGCGACAGGCCGCCACCGATAAATCAGAAAGGGATGAACGTGGCGAGTTGCTCTCGCTCATTCATGCCCCTGACAAAAACCTGTGAGACCCGGGTGATGCGTCTTGTTGACAGCTGCCGAAAACTGGAGGCTTACAAACTTCACGTTGTCATGATACATCATGGAACCGTTTTGCGGGTGTGGGGGAGGTTGAGGGGGGGGCGTGCGTGCATGTGTGTGTGCGTGTGTGTGTGGGGGGGGGGGGGGGGGGGGGGGTCTGTGGGTGTATGGGTATGTGTGTGTATGTATATGTGTGCGTGCGAGCGTGCGTGGGTGCGTGCGTGCGTGTGTGTGTGTGTGTGTGTGTGTGTGTGTGTGTGTGTGTAGTTGCGCGCGCGCGTGCGCGCGTGCGCGCGTGTGTGTGTGTATGTCTGTGTGTGTGTGTGTGTGTGTGTGTGTGTGTGTGTGTGTGGTGGCGCGTGTGTGTGTGTCTGGTGTGTGGCGTGTGTGTCTGTGTGTGTTGTCTGTCTGTCTGTGTGTGTTGTGTGTGTGTGTGTGTGTTGTGTGTGTGTGTGTGTGTGTGTGTGTGTGTGTGTGTGTGTGTGTGTGTGTGTGTGTGTGTGTGTGTTGTGTCTGTGTGTGTGTGTGTTGTGTGTGTTGTCTGTGTGTGTGTGTCTGTCTGTCTGTCTGTGTGTGTGTGTGTGTCGTGTCTGTCTGTCGGTCTGTCTGTCTGTGTGTGTGTGTGTGTCTGTTGTGTCTGTGTCTGTCTGTGTCTGTGTGTGTCTGTGTGTTGTCGTGTGTGTCTGTGTGTCGTGTGTGTGTTGTGTGTGTGTGTGTGTCTTGTGTGTGTCGTGTGTGTGTGTGTCTGTGTGTGTGTCTGTCGTGTCTGTGTCTGTGTCTGTGTGTTTGTGTCTGTGTGTGTGTTTGTGTGTGTTGTGTGTGTGTCTGTGTGTTGTGTGTGTGTCTGTGTGTGTGTGTGTCTGTGTGTGTGTCGTGTGTGTGTGTCTGTGTTGTGTGTGTTGTGTGTGTGTGTGTGTGTGTCTGTGTGTGTGTCTGTGTTGTCTGTGTGTCTGTGTGTGTCTGTGTCTGTGTGTGTGTGTGTCTGTGTGTGTGTTGTGTGTGTGTGTGTGTGTGTGTGTGTGTGTGTGTGTGTGTGTGTGTGTGTGTCTGTGTGTGTGTGTGTGTTGTTGTGTGTTGTGTGTGCGTGTGTGTGTGTTGTGTGTGTGTGTGTGTGTGTGTGTGTGTGTGTGTGTGTGTGTGGTGTGTGTGTGTGTGTGTCTGTCTGTCTGTCTGTCTGTGTCTGTGTGTGTGTCTGTGTGTGCACTGAAGAGGAAGTCCTCTCTGTACTCTGTCAGGAGCTGCGTGAGTCTTGCGCATGTTACAAGACTGTTCCGCCATTGGTCTCCTTCAGTCGCTGTTTGCATCTCATTCGAAATTTCATTAGCTGTCAGTACTGACTTTCTTTACGGGTGTCATTAAACGTCGGTGATAGTGACTTTGCTTAAACTTAAATGTGTCACTAAACGTCGGTGATAGTGACTTTGTTTACGGGTACCATGGGTAGAGCTGGACAGTATGTCAGTATTGCATGGCAGTGAGAATGGAATAGAAAACGACATCACCAACACCAACACCATCCCCACCTCCCCATCGCCCCCAGAGAGAGAGAGAGAGAGAGAGAGAAACAAAATAACAACGCATCAACCGAATGAAATATTAACAGGTAATCTTTCCGCGAAAATGTATTAGATTTTTACAAGAACACTTTATTTTCTTCCTCCTCCTCCATTTCTCCCTCCTCCCCCCCCCCCCCCCCCCCCCCCCCCCCCCCCCCCCCCCCCCCACCCCTACCCATCCCTTTTCCCTCGCTTCCACCCCCGTCACTGTGACAACGTTTCAAACCTCCCCCACCCCCACCCATCCCTTTTCCCTCGCTTCCACCCCCGTCACTGTGACAACGTTTCAAACCTCCCCCACCCCCACCCATCCCTTTTCCCTCGCTTCCACCCCCGTCACTGTGACAACGTTTCAAAGCTCGTCACACCGAGAGACACAGTTCCCCGTGACCGTTACCAGAGTGACTGCCCCTGGTTCGTTGGCCCGACGTGCCACGGCCCGCTTGTCGCTGTGGCTCACGGACCAGTCTGTCACTGACACGCGGGACCGACGGCGGAACAACGCTGACATCATGCCACGTGCGCTGATGACGTCAGCTTGGGAAGCACTGAGAGGGCAGAGCGAGCCGCTTCAGCGCGTGTTGTTGGGTGGGTGGGGGAGGTGTTGAAGTGGGTGTCAGACACAGACAGCGATAAACAGAGGTCGTGCAGCTGCAACCGAGCCTCGGTTGCACAATCCACACAACGTAGACCAGAACACACAGAGGGTTAGTTAGTTAGTGAGTCAGTGACTGGACTTTAACATTTGTGTCAGTCGCACAGGGCCACCTCAGGGTGATCCAAGGGAACGTAAGCAAATGGCCATCGCAAAACTCACCTCATGTGTGAACCCTTTCTCAAAACAAATCTACAAATTAATCCAATCACAAGTATAAAACAAAACATACACTAATTTTAGATGTGTTATTTCCTTCAATATTGCCCTTGTTAGAAAGTTAGAGAAAGAGAGAGACAGAGACAGAGACAGAAACACAGAGACAGAGACAGAGAGGGGGGGAGGGAGAGAGAACGAATTAATGAATGTTTGATTTACGAGGGTAATGTAATAAGTAATAGTCAATACAATACTTTTTTTTACATGCAGTCCTCAGGCAAAGAGTCCAAGACAAAATATCAACTCAATATCAAAACACCACATTAACTGCTGGGGGGGGGGGGGGGGGAGGCAGAGACAGCGAGACAAAGAGAGACACACACAGAGAGAAAAAAATATAAAGAATATAAGTCTAAGGCATGCCGGGTTTCATCGACCATTCCGTCTGATTTGTCGACACCAGGTTAAAGACAACAACAACAAAGGAATGGACAGAAATAATGTTTTTTATATGAATGCATAATGACCAGTGCAATAAACCGAGCTGCACACACCACCTAATAACTACTATATAACCGCTTAACAAATTAAGCCATATGTAAAGTCTATCTCCCAATGAAAAATACTGGAGCTGTTCTGAAGAAAAAAATCAGGAGAATGGACCACTTCCACTAAAACAAATGACCAGACAGAAAGTGGTAGAAGAACAAGAGAGGAGATAGGAAACTGGAATCAAATGACAGCCCTAAGATTTCAGACAGGAGGTTGACCTGAAATCCCTGGCCTCCCTTCGGGGGAGACACATGGTAAAAACTGAGTTCTGTGGAATTACGTACTTAAGCACTGGACACCAAAACAACATAACGAAACAGCTGAACCAAAAGCAGATAAGTGTCCTACATCCCACTTGTCACTGTTTAACTGATGTTTAAGTGGTTTTTGTAGCTTGAAAAAGAGGCTTACCCCGAAAATTCGCATGTTGTGTTTTGTCATAATAATTACTATTCGTTTTAACCTTTCTTTATATGAGAAAGGAGAGCCGAAGCGGAATCGAACCGAGGTCCTTCTGCTTACCAGACTAACACCTTACCGCTAGGCCAAACCGGCTCGCCGTCGGGCTCCGCGATGTGTTTAAACTGCCGACCGCCAAACGTTTCTTCTGTCTTAACAAGATCAAAGCACGCAATAGGTTAACAAAGAAAGAAAAGAAAAAAGGCGCGTTTGAATTAGATAATACAAAACATGCGCCCATTTTCTGTGAAAACGCCCTTTTCAAGCAACTAACGGACAGATAATACAAACGGTGGTAGCAACGAAATTGTATCTCCTTTTCTTGCACTTGCTGGAGTCAAGCTCAGGAGCTGTGTGAAAGTCGAGGTGGCCGTCCTGGGCTCCCGGCCCTAATAAGCCTACGGTTTCTGTGGACGTAAAGCAATACTGAACAGACTTCAGAGCACAGGAGCAGTGTGAAAGTCGAGGTGGCCGTCCTGGGCTCCCGGCCCTAATAAACCTACGGTTTCTGTGGACGTAAAGCAACACTTCAACAAAGTTGGTGGAGAGGTTTGAAGGAAGGGTGTCAGTCGGAAAGCGAGACGTGGAGTGTGCCGTGGCAAGCGTGGGTCGCACTCTACTCTCTGGTTGACGACATCCTTCCTCCAACCACTGCCGTACCTGGTTACGCCACCGGTCTCCGGAAACTGCCATTATCGGTTACGCCATAGGTCCCCGAAAATTGGCAGTAACTGAGTTTTTCACTGCTGCTCAAATGGCAGTAAGTGTGTAACCATAGTGACGATTTACATTATATAAATCAGGCCGCGTTTCTCTTGTAGGTGCCCACAATGCTGACGCCAGCACAAATAAAACCAAACCCGTTCCAAAGGAGACAAAATTCAACCTCCCCCCCCCCCCCCCACCCCGCCCTCACAACCCCCATCCCGGGACCAGACCCGATTGTTTGGAATGGAGTGGTGAGGTCATTGCGTCCCGGCAGGAACCACGGTGGCGGTGCGGGTGGATGAAAGTGGCACGGTCTGAAACGGTCCCAGCCCTGGTTACTGGTGTGCAGTCACTCTGCCGTTCCTTACTTGTGGCGTTGTCTGCTCAGCC
Organism: Alviniconcha marisindica; assembly: GCA_018857735.1. Taxonomy (NCBI): domain Eukaryota; kingdom Metazoa; phylum Mollusca; class Gastropoda; family Provannidae; genus Alviniconcha; species Alviniconcha marisindica. The sequence goes on along the minus strand of JABMCL010002219.1, from coordinate 889,124 downwards.
TCCCACCGCACTGCGTGCCTCATTCACGGTATGGTGGGTGGGTGGTGGGAAGGGGGGTGGGGGGGTGGGAATCTGCCGTCAGTTCTGATCCAAAGCCTCTACTGGAGGGGTTTCTGTGCTTACTGGAGACTTAGTGCTAGGCTACAGTGGTTCAGCTCCTGACGCGCGCGCGCGCACATACACACACACACACACGCACTCACACACATGCACACACACACGCACTCACACATACACACACAAACACGCACGCACACACACACACGCACGCGCACACACACACACACACACACACACACACACACACACACACACACACGCACGCACACACACACACACACACACACACACACACACACACACACACACACACACACACACACACACACACACACACACACACACAAATCTACACACCCAAGGGTGTGCGCTTACTCTCTCTCTCTCTCTCTCTCTCTCTCTCTCTCTCTCTCTCTCTCTCTCTCTCTCTCTCTCTCTCTCTCTCTCTCCCACACACACACACACACACACACACACACACACAAACAAACAACTGACGTTACAGTCCCATCGCACAGACCACGTGACTGCACCACGGTAACCAGTACTGGCGCTGTTTCAGACCATGCCTCTTTCACCCTCAATGGAATCGAACCCCGGGCCTCTCGCCCCCGCCGCCGTCGTGCCTGGACCCAATGAAGTGACCAATGTCAACCCCGCCAACCCCGTCGTCATGGAGCCAGCCGCTCCCCAACAACCGATACCTACCGACGCCAGTGTGCCAGTCCCCTCCGCTAACCCTAACTCGGTCGCTAACCCGGCCGTTAGCCCGGGGAATGCAGTTCCGGTTGCCATGGACACCGGTGCAACGGCTCCCCCGGCGCAGCAGCCTAACAATGGACTTTCGAACGCTGCCCCCTCAATGACGTCAAACTCTGTGACGACCATGTCTGTGCTTGACGTCATGGGGACGGCCAGGGAGGCCACTGTTGGCGTGGTTGACGCGTCGACACAAGCGCCCACCGGGGTGAATATGGCTGCCACCACGCCAGCTTCAGTGTCCGCTCAGGTAAGAGTCGTGTTGTGGAGTAGTAGCGGTGTGTAGTGACCAGAGGACCGGTAGGAGGGATTAGCAGGGAAGAGGGTCGAGGGCCTGTTATGGCTGTGACCCACTTTTCATCACGGCCACAGGACTGCATGATGTATGACGATCAGCTGCTGTGGGAAACCGCAGACCGTGATGTCACCATCGAGCGACTGATCGTGTAATGATGATTTCAAACTGGCTCAATTGACGAATGGTGATGTTACAGCTTTCAAGATTCAAAATTACTTTATTATCTCATCAGAAAAATTTAATCTTTTCGGCCTTTCGTCCTAGCTCCGACAGAGTAATAATGATAACATTACGGTCTGTCGTTTCCTGATCATACATCATGTAGTCATGTGAGGGTGACCGACAGTGGATCCTACCCTGTCTCAGCAGGAAGGCGGGAGAATATTCAACGTAAAGACCCTTTGTCAGCACAAACACACACAGAAATACAGCGAGCACAGAAATGCCGGAGGGAGGACATAAAATGGAAACGTCTCTTCAGTTCTTTCTCTGACAGCATCTCTGCTCACTGTCGTGTTTTGTCTGCTTTGTTCTTCATTTCAAACCGAATGAGAGGCTCGAATCGCTTGAGTAGATTCGACAACAAACAAAACAAAAGGGAGTTTATAAGCACTCGAAAGACGTCACATCAACACAACAACAAAAACCTGACTCGCCTACAATAGTTCTCACCTGGCATGCGAGTGAATACAAGGTACATAAACATATCAACACAACAACAAAAGCCCGACTCGCCTACAATAGTTCTCACCTGGCATGCGAGTGAATACAAGGTACGTAAACTCACCAAGGAAAAAGAAAGGAACACGCTGTACTCGCTGTATTTGATTATGTACCTTTGGCGGAGTTTACTTACCTTGCATTTACTCGCACGCCAAGTTAGAGTTACAGCTCAGGTCTTCGTTGTGTTCATGTGACGTTTTTCGAGCGCTGATTAACTCCTTTTGTTTGTTCGTTCTTAACTGTTTTGTTTGTATGTTAGCTTGTTTTGTTTTGTTTGTTCGTCGGTTTGTTTGTGCTTTGTTAGCTTGTTTTGTTTTGTTTGTTCGTTCTTGATTGGTTGGTTTGTACGTTAGCTGTTTGCTGTTGTTGTTGTTGTTATTTTTGTCTTGTTTGTTCGTTGTTTTGTTTGTTCGTTCTTGATTAGTTAGTTTATATGTTAGTTTTTTGGTCTTGCTTGTTCGTTATTTTGTTTGTTGTTTTGCTGACAATGGGTGCTGCGGAAATGTTCTTCCCTCTGCAACAGAGCTGCTTCCTCTGCGTCCTGATAGCGCTTCCAGAGTTTCCTACCTTCTAGTCTCCCCGCCCCCAGGTGGCGTCACCCAGCGTGGTCAGTCTGTCAAAGACTACGCCCAGTCGCCTTCTGCTGATGATGCCGTGTCATCCATACAGTCTTTTCTTTTCACGTTCCGCCTTAGCCTTGATATAACCGCGCGTGGTTGACTGGGCTCAAAGCACCAAGTAACAAACAAGTCTTGGTCGGCCACGCTTGTAGAGATGCCATACACTGTCTCCAAAATCCTCCCAGTTTTCTTTCATAAACGATCAGTTATCTGCATTGAATGCCCAGTGAACCGCAAGGGTAATAATTAATACTAGAACGAAACAAAAAGAGTCGTCCAAAAGTCTGATTCGCTGTTTGTTACGTGTGAATATTTATTCTTAATTACGTGTGATAATTTATGCTTAAAGAGCAGTGAGAACAATGAAGTTAAAAAGTCGGGGCAGGCACAAGTTAGTCATGCAAAATTCCTGGTAGCAGGCGAAGCATAAAGAGCGACAGCCGTAGCTATTCCAGACTTGAAAGAGGCGATCTTTGGTAACTATGGATTGACAGAGGCACGTAACTTCTGGATTCATAAAAAACAAACACTGTTAGCGTTGCATCGATATCGATTTTTGTGTGTGAATTTTGTTTGTTTTGTGTGTGTGTGTGTGTGTGTGTGTGTGTGTGTGTGTGTGTGTGTGTGTGTGTGTGTGTGTGTGTGTGTGCGTCTGTGTGTGTGTGTGATTGTTGTTGCTTGTGGGTGGGTGGGGGTTCTTTTGTTTTGTTTTGTTTGTTTTAGTTTTGTTGGCATGGAGGTCTTTAAAATGTAGCCAGTTGTAGGATCGGCTATTTCTCTTTTTGCCACAGTTAAGAAATAATTATGTCAAACCATTATAGTTTATGTGACTAGGCGACCAGAGCTGCACGTGCTTGCTTACTGGGTGTGCAGTATCTTCGTTCTTACTGAGTGTAATATATTAGTTGCTTTATTTCTGATTGTGTACCTCTTGTTCGCGGTGCATTATCTGATTCATGAACTGTGTTTCTAAACCTGTAACAGTTTTATTCCCTACCTGATTGCCTGCTTGTTGTATTATCCTGCCCCAGTCATGTTTACTGTATTGCCTACCCTTGCATTTAAACTAAACAGCTTATGTGTGGACAGCCCTTTACATAAACATATCCTCTTTACATACATAGTCTTCCCTTTACACAGACCTAACATGTGTATATTTATAGTATGCTCTTGTATAAAGTGTAACTGCCTGCCCCTTGCATAAACGTATAACCGCTTAATTGTAGTCGACCCCTTGCATAAAAAAATGGAATTTTTCTTTTGTAGTCGGCCCCTTCCGTTAATTTATATTATACATGATTGATTTATTGTATCTATCCCTGACACTGTTCCGTATCAACGCTCGTCCTTTCTTCAGCCCAGGTTTGCTATGTAAAATCCCACTGTAGAAAATGAAGGATTCTTGTGTTACGCGTACTAACAACTACACCAGATCACGTTTACCTTGTCCACATTGGCCCTGATATAACCGCAATGGTTGACTGGGCGTAAAACACCCAGTTACTGCTACCTTGTCCACCCTCTGATCTCACTGAATATTATGTACGGGTGGATCTATAATCGCCACACGGCTCTTCAGCGGTGCGAAGCGTCTCCCTGTCTGCGCGCTCACAAACACACCGAGGTACAGCGTAGTTGTAGCTTCCTGGCAGATAATGCCCCGTTTGTAGCGAAGGGCGGACCAGAACAAAATACCACTCATCAACTCTCAGGTTACACCAGAGAACCAAACCGAAGGCGTAAACCGACATGAAACGTAGAAAACGTGCAATATTTCGATCTGCATGCTTCACGTGGGTGTTCGGCCAGCAAAGAGAGTTGCTGGCAGTTCGAGCTCCTCAAGGAGAGGCCACGGTGGTTCTCTCTTTATCAGTGAGGTGCAGAAAAGGGCTAGCTCGTGACGTATTCGTTCTTCAGCCACACACTGCGTCACTGTTAGTGACGTTGCCAGTACACGTAATTCTGCGCACTGATGGTCCTTTTAGCCACGCGGGTAGAACCAACAAAATTCAATGGCCAGACTGGTTCTGTTTTAACAGTTATCCATCTTTCATTGAAGGAATACAAAACGACAAAAAGTCAATAACAACAACAACAACGATGACAACAAAACAGAACCATTCCTGCCACACTCTGCATCAACTGAAATTTTCTCCAGAACGAAGGTAGCACTTCTGCTCGAGGTCAAGGTAGCACTTCTGCTCGAGGTCAAGGTAGCACTTTTGCTCGAGGTCAAGGTAGCACTTCTGCTCGAGGTCAAGGTAGCACTTCTGCTCGAGGTCTTGGTGGTGACTGAAACCACTATTAATTCCAGTTCTGTTCCAAACATTCCTTGTCTCTCTCCCTTTCTGTCTGGTCACTTGCTGTACCGACACAGCAGTATTGTGGTGAAGCTCCGTGTCCTCTCCAAGTTAGTAGCTGTTTCTTCACTTTGCACACTCCAAACACTACACATGTGTGTCCTCTACTACTGACCTGTCTCCTCATTTGGCAACCGGCAACTCGGTGTTTAGACTTAGCCTAAAGGTCTTCTCTAACTCGTCGTCTGTTTCTTCACTTTACACGAACGATTAGATGACGCTGAATGTCTCGTCTAACTGATCTGTATCTTGGCACATCGACATCTAATTCCGTTGAGTGTCTATTCCAACTTATCATCTGGTTCTTCACTTGGCACGCGAACATGTCAGTACTTTCGATGAAGTGAAAGTCTTCTCAAGCTTATTCAGTGTGTGTGTGTGTGTGTGTGTGTGTGTGTGTGTGTGTGTGTGTGTGTGTGTGGTGTGTGGGGTTGCGTGTTGTGTGTGTGTGTGTGTGTGTTGTGTGTGTGTGTGTGTGTGTGTGTGGTGTGTGTGTGTGTGTGTGTGTGTACGTGTGTGCGTGTGAGAACCGGTGTCTTCATTATTAATTTGGCACACCAACATTTAGTTCTTAAGATAAAGTTGGTGGTCCTGTGCAGTTTAGTCTAGTCCGTAGCTGATTCGTTTACAGCTTAGGACTCGGTGAACTTTCTAGAGATTGGATTAGGTTTACGTGAACACGCCGACAATGTCACAGGGATAGATAGTGTTATGCGCTTAGAATAGTCTCTTTGGGTACTATTTTGCGCTGTACAAATACTTTCATTATTATTATTAGATTTGTTTCAATTCCTAGCAGACAGATGAGACACAAACACAGACTGTCAGACAGACGAGAGAGACACAAACACAGACTGTCAGACAGCTGAGACACAAACATACTGTCAGACAGACGAGAGAGGCACAACACAGACTGTCAGACGAGAGAGACACAAACACAGACTGTCAGACAGACGAGAGATACACAACACAGACTGTCAGACAGACGAGAGAGACACAAACACACATTGTCAGACAGACGAGAGAGACACAAACACAGACTGTCAGACATACGAGAGAGACACACACAGAGACTGTTAGACAGACGAGAGAGACACATAGAATGTCAGACAGACGAGAGAGACACAAAGACAGACTGTCAGACTGACGAGAGAGACACAAACACAGACTGTCAGACAGACGAGAGAGACACACACACAGACTGCTGACAGACGAGTGAGACACACAGACTGTCAGACAGACGAGAGAGACACAAACACAGACTGTCAGACAGACGAGAGAGACACAAACACAGACTGTTAGACAGTTGAGACACAAACACAGACTGTCAGACAGACGAGAGAGACGAAAACACAGACTGTTAGACAGACGAGAGACACGGAAATACAGACTGTCAGACAGCTGAGACACAAACACAGACTGTCCGACAGACGAGAGAGGCACAAACACAGACTGTCAAACAGACGAGAGCGACACAAACACAGGCTGTCAGACATCTGAGACACGAACACAGACTGGCAAGCAGCTTATAGAGATAAACACAGACTGTCAGACAGATGATAGATCAACAAACCAGAGAATAGCCGACAACAACCAACCTCACACTGCCCGACCGCCGAGAGACAGATAAAGCAGAGACTGGCCGACAGTTCAGAAACCACACTCCGAGCATCGCTTTCCGACACCTTCCTCGAAACTCTGCCAGAATTGGTTACGCCACTGAAGGGGCACTCTTTATCTCCGCGCAGCTGTTCACCGACGCTTTCGGCGCCCTCCGAGAGATTTGGGTACTTACAATGCTATGGAGGTAACATAATGTCCAAGCACGCACGTAAACGTGAGGCCCGTCCGCCCCGGGTACAAAATGAGTTCGGTTTCGACTGAAACGATTCTGGTTTTATTTGTGCTGGCGTAAGCAGCGTAGGTGGTTATAAAAGAAAAGCCTGGTATAATTTGAGTTGTCTGTTACAAATTTAATGCCATCTGAGCACAAAAGATAAACTTTCAGTTAGCTGACACTTTTTTGGAGACCTACCGCATAACTAATTATGGCAGTGGTTGGAGGAAGGCTGTCGTAAACCAGTGCTTGCAGTTTGTTCAGAAAGCACACGCCGGCCGTTTCTAATGACTCGTAACGCCCACACAGGTGGTCCAACAAACTGCATCTTCGCCTGTGCTGGAACTGTCCGAAATGGCTGCTGAACAGAGAGAACAGCTCCACTCCTAGCTCGGTGTGAACGTTCTCCTCCAACGTCAGTGTGAACGTTCTCCTCCTACGCCGGTGTGAAAGCTCTCTTCCTACGTCGTTTGCTTCCTGCGCTGGTGTGGACGTTCCCTTCCTGCATCGGTGTGAACGTTCTCTTCCTATGTTGGTGTGAAAGCTCTCTCTTCATACGTTGGTGTGAAAGGTGTCTCTTCCTATGTCGGTGTGAACGTTCTCTTTTTTACGTCGGTGTGAACGTTCCCTTCCTACGTTGGAGTGAAAGCTCTTCTATTCGGGGTCAGTTCGGTGGCTTCAATGGTCGATAGAGCCATTAAAGATATGGATTCAAGACAGGGCTGCTAGACTATGCTCCTTGTTGATAGTTTCATAGTTTTCACAACTCTCTCTCTCTCTCTCTCTCTCTCTCTCTCTCTCTCTCTCTCTCTCTCTCTCTCTCTCTCTCTCTCTCTCTCTGTTAGCGACTGCTTTTTTTTCTCCATGTCAGATCGTAGTGGACGGATGTGGTATTGTCTCGTCTGTTTGCTGACACGGAAGCGCACGCACACGTAGAACGGAACACTGTAGTCTTCGAGATACACTGGAGGCGTGCACCTTTTGATCTTGCTTTCATCGACCCAACATCCACCCCATCACCTTTTCCCGCCCTTCAGCGTCAATGTAAGCGATCTCACCATAATTGTTTCCGGCTTTGAAACCCGAGCTGTGGGTTATGAAACTGCCCATAAACGCTTTGCACGTACGTGTATAGCCTCGGACACCTTTGGTCTCAATGCCCGCGAGATCTCTGGCTGAGTTGACTAATTAATCTAGTTCTAAGACACGAAAGGAACAAACACATACGCGTTGCCTGTTTTGTGGTCGTGGTAGTTGTATTACAGTTGTGGGGGGGGGGGGGGGGGGGGGAACTGTCAATGGTGATAGCTGAGAGAAAGAGAAACTCCTCTTCGTTCCCTTAGCAACTGATATCAAGTTTCACATCTTGCTCGGCTTACTGTCTGCCATGGACACAGTTACACAGTCCATGCCTTCTACACTGAGCCAATACCGGTGCGATGTAGCCTCCCACTTCGCCCTCCTCCCCACCCCATCCCCCACCGTACCCCGCCACCCCATCCCCATACACCCCCTACCCCCAGTTTAGAGGGCACGGACCATGGGAAACTGTATCGAGTCTGAAAGGGTCTGGAATGTTTTTTCCCGTGGGCCGTTTTGATTCCAGGGGAAACTATTCCATGCAGTTCCGAAATGTTCCCCCGGAACCCTTCTGAAGTCTCCACCGTCCACCCAGTTACCCCCCCCCCCTCCTCACACACACACACACACACACACACACACACACACACACACACACACACACACACACACACACACACACACACACCCGGTCGCTTCCGCCGTGTCCAAAAACACATAGGTCCTACTCGCAGAGAGAAAGAGAGAGAGAAAGGGAGTTGTGAAGACCATGAAAGTGTCAACAAGCAGCATATTCTATTATAGTTGAAGCAGTCCAGTCTTGAATCGAAATCGACCCTTGGATCCAACGACCCGTGGATCCATCCACCCGTGGATCCATCGACCCTTGGATTTATTGACCCTTGGACCCATCGACCATTGGATCCATGGACCCATGGACCCATCGACCATTGGATTCATCTATCCTCGGATTCGTCTCCGACGCCGGTATGAACGCTCTTTTTCTGCGTTAGTGTGAAAGCTCTCTTGTCCTGCCTTGGTGTAAAAGTTCTCTTTTCCTACGTTGGTGTGAAAGTTCTCTCTTTCTCCGTCGGTGTAAAATCTGCACGTGGCACTCGTTATCTTCCTCCCGTGACAAATGCGTTGTGCGACGTCACGTCTCTTCTTGCTGCAAGTGGGAAACGCCCGTTCTGACCAGACTGGTATGCTACACCTGCACCTCCATTCCAACGTTCGTTCTACGATGTGTGGAATCACAAAAACGTGAGCAGAACGAAATGTAGAATCCTGGGTTATTAATCGTACGACTTTCAACTGCCCAGCACCACAGAATGTTTGAAGGTACTGATGACAGAAGATGTGGACAAAACGCACCCTCGTATGTTCCCATGATATAGAACCCCATAGTGTAACAGTCTGTTTTGTATGTTAGGGTAGGAAAGGTGTTCCGGTTCGATCCATATTTCTCGAGATCAGCCAGCTGTGTTCACAAGGTTCGCAACTCACCTTTCCGCTTTCGTCCTTTGAACAGTCAATAATGGTGTGCAGGAACCAACAGTTAACAACGCTTGTTGTGGCTTTGATTTGCTTCTAAATTTGAACACAGTGTGCTTGTTGGTATTGGCAATAAAGCTGGTTAGACATCAAAACATGGTCAAAAAATGTGTATATTTGTATGTGCTTGTTGGTTTTGGCAAGAGAACTGGTTAGAGATCAGAACCTTATCCAGGAAATGTGTATCTGTTAGTGTGCTTTTTGGTATTGGCAACAATAAAACTGAATAGGGATCAGAAATTATTCAAGTGTTGTGTACCTTTTAATGTGCTTGTTGGTATTGGCAATAAATCTGGTCAGAAATCAAACAGTATTCAGAGAACGTGTACCTGTCAGTGTGTTGATGTGCTTCTGTTTCTGCCGTGGGGAAAATGATCTTTAGCTTGCAATAAATCATACTTTGTGTAGTGTTTCGCTGGGAACGGCTTTTGTCTAATGATTAGCGACACTAATGCAAACATACCCACTGAGTATCATGCAGAAGTGCTAAACATGGCTAGCAATGCTGAATTCCCCATTCTTCATTTCAAGCACTCGCACGGACAGAGATAGACTTAAACAGTTGTAGAGTAGTCATGCATTCTCGTCATAGACTGAAGGTTATATTGGTGTAAGATTATTACATCACAGCTTTCTCCGGCTTGTAGCAGGCCTTTCTGTATGCCACTCACCTCATGCGGTCTGCATTGTGAAATAAAAAGAAGCAGAAAACATGTTGTTAGTAGTAATGAATCAGTTTGCCTAGCCCGGAGATAAATCCAGCAAGGACACGGCGAGATTCAATTGAGGGGATTTTTTTTTTTCTTTCTTTCTTTTTTTTCTTTTTCTTTTTCGGGGGGGGGGGGGGGGGGGGTACCAAGCAGCATAGCGTAGGGTTGTTCTGGATTTTCATTTCTCAGAAGCAACATAGTAGAGGTTGTTCTACTGTTCTCAACCGATAGAGCGAGTATTACAGTGGCCCGTACTGCTACAAACACCCTCCAGACACCGGTCTACTCCAGAATGAGCAGATCCCCGCAAGAGATGCAGACAGGCTACACGTGCTGAGGGAAGAGTCTGAAAGTAGGAAACTTGCTCCTCATACCTTTACACTGTGAAACAGAAAGGCAACCCCAAGCAGTGCCCAAGCTATAGTAGCATCCGCCTAATCAGCAATCCCAGCAAGGTCCCAGCAAGGTCATGCATGCTCATGGCGATTATCGACCGATTGCAGACCCATGCTCACGGCGATTATCGACCGACTGCAGACCCATGCTCATGGCGATTATCGACCGACTGCAGACCCATGCTCATGGCGATTATCGAACGACTGCAGACCCATGTTCATGGCGATTATCGAACGACTGCAGACCCATGCTCATGGCGATTATCGAACGACTGCAGACCCATGCTCATGGCGATTATCGAACGACTGCAGACCCACGCGGAAGAATTGCTATCAAAAGAACAAGCAGCTTTGAAACTAGTCCAGAGCGCACCAAAACAGATCTTTGGTAGTAGAACCACATAAAGAAACACCCAGAACATCAGCACGACTTGTTCCACAACTTTATAGATTTCAAGAGGGCGTTTGGCAGAGTCTGGCCTGCATTGCGGCATGTCATCAGAAGCTTCAACGCAGAGGAAGGGCTGGACCAAGTCATCCAGGCACTATGTAAAAATTCTGGCAGTGAAGTCCTCTGGAACAATCGGTGGGGATTTTTTGTTAAGACAAGAGCGGGTGTTCGTCAGGGAGGTCTGCTTTCACCAATCCTGTTCAACGTATACCCTGAGACCTGAGAAGATCACTCAGGAAATACCCCATGACCACCACATTTTGGTATCCATTAGTGGGAGGCCTCCGATTCACAGACCACATCGATTGAATAGGCACCAGCAACGGCAAACTTATACACGTCACCAAGAGACTCGTAGACAGAGCAAGATCGGTGAATGAGAGCGAATATGTAAAATCAGAGGGTACAAAACAAAACAGAGAGCACTTCACAAGCAATACCACACACAGTCTGTAGGCAGAACAAACCTGTCCATGCGAGTTACTTGAAATGTTTCACAGGATTCACAGGATTCAAATCTATACAGGATGCACGACGGAAATAGTGAGTTCTTTGATTATAACGTCCCGGCAAACACGATGAGGATAAAACACGAGGGATGGGGGAAGATCGGGAAGGGAGGATCTGGTTTCGTCTTTGCTGTGTATACACTCTTACTGTCTTAGACATATTGATGAGTATCATAAACACTATAACACGATTTCTTCGTTTCAAAATGTGATAAGAGGTGCGGGTGTGTGCAACGTTTGCTAACTAACGCTTACCTGTCGCTTACCAGTTCTGTGCACAACGCGCATTGCTTTTTGAATTTGCCTTGAAAACCACACAGTGTTGTAGTTACCAGACTTATTGACCAAGAACTTGTTGACCAACGTGGCGTTCTGTTAAAGGGTAATTACTGTATTGTCTGTGGTGTGACCTCTGCCTTTGTGTAATTAGCCACACACACACACGCACACACGCACGCACGCACGCACGCCCCACACACACACACACACACACACACACACACACACACACACACACACCCTTCATCAAATATGTACCAGATGGATTTCCAAAGAAGGCCCTATGACGTGTTGGAATTTAAAAAGAAGGAATTTTTCAGCAGTAAGTGCTGCATGTGACAAGACACGTGACTTGTATATTTAAATCCTGCCGCGGCATGGGGTCCTTTTGGGGAAGCACCCGAATGTACAACTGGGCCAATCCCACGTCGGCAGAGTACCCCTACCAGTGAACTGAGTGGTTTTCATGGCAACTACAAAATTAGCCGCGCCCTAGCTCAAAACGGCTTATGCATAAATTAGAAGAATTGGTGGCGGGTCTGGAATCGATTCAGTGTTGGGAATGATGGTTTTTACCTTTCCTATGACTGATCCTTTAGTGATTTCCATGTTCTTTGATAATTGCTCTGTGTGTGTGTGTGTGTGTGTGTGTGTGTGTGTGTGTGTGTGTGTGTGTGTGTGTGTGTGCGTGCGTGTGCGCGCGCGCGCGTGTGTGTGTGTGTGTGTGTGTGTGTGTGTGTGTGTGTGTGTGTGTGTGTGTGTGTGTGTGTGTGTGTGTGTGTGTGTGTGTGTGTGTGTGTGTGTGTGTGTGTTTGTGTGTGTGTGTGAAACAAACTGGCCGATTTCTTTACATCGCGAAATAAAAGTTGCAATGTACGTACATCTTTGATAACAGTTGTAGAGGAAGAAAGTACTCCTCGTTTAAGAGTGTGTGCCTCAGTCAAAAGTACTCCTCGTTTAAGAGTGTGTGCCTCAGTCAAAAGTACTCCTCGTTTAAGAGTGTGTGCCTCAGTCAAAAGTACTCCTCGTTTAAGAGTGTGTGCCTCAGTCAAAAGTAATCCTCGTTTAAAAGATGTGTGCCTTACAGTCAAAAGTACTCCAAAGTACTCCTCGTTTAAGAAAGTGTGTGCCTCAGTCAAAAGTACTCCTCGTTTAAGAGTGTGTGCCTCAGTCAAAAGTACACCTCGTTTAAAAGTGTGTGCCTCAGTCAAAAGTACACCTCGTTTAAAAGTGTGTGCCTCAGTCAAAATGCCGTTGTTCTTCCACACTGTGAACTCTCTTGTTACGCTCAGTGACCTAGTGACCTATCGGTAGGAACGTTGATGGGGAGCGGCTCCAAGAGCGATGTGACGCAGTGTATGCACTGTTGTGTTTTCAGGACGAACTCAACACACAGTCATCCTTTAGGAGCTCAGGACAAAACACAAACCCCACCCCACCCCCCGCCCCACTTCTCACCCCGGCCCCCACCGGACAGGAATCGGTAGCTCTCCCAGCTAACCTGGAGCTGTTGCTAGTGATGGAGAGGTTAACCCAACAGTTAGAGATGCTGCTGAACAAACCTAAACACTCCCCTAGCGGCCCGCAAACCCCTCCCGTCCCCTCTACCGTCATGCCGGAAACAGTTCCCCAAGTCGGTGCCAGTAACACAAACACAGACACAGAAATCCGGCAGATCGATACGACACCACCACCAACACCAACACCACCACCAACAATGCCACCAATGACTGAACCAAAGACGACGACCACAGCTCAAAACTTTCACGACAGCGTGGTCAACGCGGCTGTGGAACGGATCCTACAACAGTTGGGGAACAACGGCAACGGCAACGTTCAACCCAGCAACGAACCCAACACGACGCCACCGACGTCTTTGGGGTCCGCACAGGCCCCCTCTGTTCAGACCGGCACTGCACAGAACGCGCTAACCCCGTCGGGCAGCCCGGCAGAGGTCTCCGCGAACTCCAACTTCCTGACGGGATTCCTGGACTCCCCGGCTCCCAGTGCCAGCGGCGGGGTGGGCGGTGAGTCCGGGAGCCTCGTGCAGGCTGCAGGATCTGCAGATCAGAGCGCCGTCAGCGTTTTCCCAGAATCTGTCACTCCTTCCGTCGTTGGAGCAGCCGGTGCTTCGCCTCCTGTCACAGCGCTGCCCTCTTCGCAGGGCGGTACTCGGGCCCCAGACGCCTCCGCCGGTCAGAGTGGTTCCCAGGGACTCGCAACTCCGGCCCCAGTGGCCGCTGACGTCCTCATGTCCATCGCTGAGCTGCTCAAGCTTCATCCCCAGCTGCTGGACCAACTTCTTCCCAATCCCAGTCCCAATCCAGCCAGCGTCCTTGACCCTGGAACCGCCCAGCCCGCGGACGCAGCATCTTCCTCCAGCCCTGCGTCAACTGCCGTGCAGCACAACTCTCCTCTGCCGGCGCAGTCCGCAGGTGCTGCTGCTGCCGCTGCAGGGGCGGCCGACGTTGCTACAGGAACGAACAACCAGATGTCCGAATCGGGGCTTACATCCCCAGCAGCCCCTTCACAACCTGCCGGCACTTTTTCGGACTTAGCTGTGTCTCAGTCTGGGGCCAGTCCAACAGGCTCGGGTATGCCTCTGTCTGGGGCCAGTCCACCAGGCTCAGGTGCCAGTCCATCAGGTTCTGGTATGTCTGAGCCTGGTATCAGTCTGTCAGGTTCGGGTATGTCTCAGTCTGGTACTAGCCCATCAGGTTCGGGTATGTCTCAGTCTGGTCCATCAGGCTCGGGTATGTTTCCGTCTGGTGCTAGTCCAGCGGTCAATATTTCTGGCTCTGTGGAACTGGTCCTTGCCGGACCTGCCGCTGCTGCGGACGCTGCCGGCAACAGTTCCGCCGTTCCAGCCACCACCGCCAGCCCCCCGCAGTTCCACCTGATGGCCGCCATGCAGGACCCCGTCTTCGCTCACCTGCTGGAGAAGCACCTGCACGACCTCATGTCCCAGGCCGGCCGCGCGCGGAGCGGCTCGCCGGCCAACTCCTCTGAGCCTCTGCCCAAGTTCGACCTGTACACCGCCATGCAGGACCCCGTGTTCGCCAACCTGATGGAAGCTCACCTCCACCAGCTCATGGTGGAAGGGAAGTCCGCGTTCGATAGCCTCACCACCCCATCATCGGCGAGCATGTCTGTGCCTAACACAACCACCACCACCGCCACCGCCACCACCACCACCACCCCGTCCTCTTCCTCAGGCTTCAGTCTCCTGGAGGCTGTCAAGGACCCCGTGTTTGTCGGGCTCATGGAAAGCTACATCAATGAGGTCATGACCAAAAGGCAACAAGCACAAACAAACGCGGCCCCGCCGGCCACCAACCCGCCAGCGATGCTAACCACAACAGCCCCAACACCCGTAGTAACACCCGCGGCTAACGGCGCCAGTGACCCGTTCCTGCAACTGATGCTGACGAGCGGGGCAGCGCCCAAGACCCAGCCGCCCGCCCCTTCTAACCAGTCCCTGCCCAGCGGCCTCATGACCATGCTGGCCTTTGGTCCCCGGTCCCCGCCCACCTCCTCCTCCCTGCCCGCCGTCCCGCGGGCCACGTTTGACAGTCTGGAGGAGGTGTACTACCTTCTGCAGTACATCAAGCCCAGCCACCCGACCGTGCTGGGGCGGGTGAAGTACATGCTGCAGGTGAACCCTCCCAGAGTCAAACCTAACCCAGCCACCTTCACACAGGTGACGACGCAGCAGCTGGCCGCCCTGTCCATCCCCACCACCACCGCGCTGGAGACCAACGCCGTCAGCTCCGCCATCAACGTGCTGGCCAACGTCTACCGACTCTCCGTGGACCAGGTATACAGCTCTCTCTCTCTCTCTCTCTCTCTCTCTCTCTCTCTCTCTCTCTCTCTCTCTCTCTCTCTCTCTCTCTCTCTCTCTCTCTCTCTCTCTCTCTTTCTTTCTTCTTCTTCTTCTTCTTCTCCAACAAGACCTTAGACACTGCTCAACCCTGTCATCTTTTAAAGCCAAACTGAAAACCTTCCTCTTCTCACAGTATTTCCACACCAACTGATATCAATACCCAATTTTTGCTATAGTCATTGTGTGTGTGCGTGCGCGCGCGCACGCGAGTGTGTGTGTGTGTGGTGTGTGTGTGTGTGTGTGTGTGTGTGTGTGTGTGTGTGTGTGTGTGTGTGTGTGTGTGTATGTTTCCATATAATACCTTATGTAAATTGTTTTGGTAGGACTGTTCTCTACGTGTGTATAGAATATTGTATTTAGGTTAATATGTATCGTGTGAACGCTCAGGGCGTTGATGAGCGCATGATAAATGTACATTATTATTATTGTCTTTCTTTCTGTCTTTCTTTCTTTCTGTCTTTCTTTCTTTCTTCTTTCTTCTTCTTCTTCTTCTTCTTCTTCTTCTTCTTCTTCTTCTTCTTCTTCTTCTTTGTACTGTCCTTGTTATGAACTTCTCACTTGTAGCTAACTGTGCTGTCTTTGTTATTAACTTCTCCACTGTAGTTAGCTGTAGTGAACTTCTCCATTGTAGTTGTCTGTACTGTCCCGACTATGAACTTCTCCGTCGTAGTTAACTGTATGAACTTCACCACTGTATATTTCTGCATTAAGACGGGCAGCGATAAGAGCCATTTTATTGTTTCATTCATTGGTGGTACCTCGTTAGACCCCCCCCCCCCCCCCCCCGCTCCTCGCCCTCCTCCTGCCGTAAAGAAACGACGGACGAGGTCACAATGAAGGGGCTGCTGCTTTATGTCCTGACCATCTAGCCGACCTTCTGTCCCAGGTGCTGAAACTGTTGAAGGGGATGCACCCCAACATGATCGCCAGAGTCAGCACCACCCCTCAACCCGTCACAGGAACCGGATCCACTCTGACCGGAAACGGAACAACTGCAACCGGAACTGGAAACATCACCAGCACCACGATGCCGATTGCGACCACAACGCCCGTGGTTCCCGTTCCGACCGGAGAACCGACGGAAGCCCCCGAGCCTGGTGACCCCGGGTTCATAGCGCACCACTTCAAGCTGGGCAAAAACATCACCCAGGCGGACATCATGATGCTGTATGAGATGATGCCTTGAGGCCTGCGCTGTCCGCGATGACCTCTTCACAGGGCGGTGACCGCGCCGTTCACACAACTACTCTCTCTCTCTCTCTCTCTCTCTCTCTCTCTCTCTCTCTCTCTCTCTCTCTCTCCCTCCTCTCTCTCTCTCTCTCTCTCCTCTCTCTCTCTCTCTCTCTCTCTCTCTCCCTCCCTCTCCCCTCTCTCTCCTCTCTCTCCTCTCTCTCCTCTCCTCTCTCTCTCTCTCTCTCTCTCTCTCTCTCTCCTCTCTCTCTCTCTCTCTCTCCTCTCTTCTCTCTCTCTCTCTCTCTCTCTCTCTCTCTCTCTCTCTCTCTCTCTCTTCTCTCTCTCCTCTCTCTCTCTCTCTTCTTTATTCTTATTCTTTTTTTCTTCTTCTTTTTTTCTTTCTTTCTTCGGTTTTTCTCTCTTTTTTTCTTTTTCTTTTCTTGCTTGCTGGCTGTTTTGCTTTTTGGTCGCTTTGTCGCCAATTTTGCTTCTCTTTCTTTGTTTCTTTTCTCCTCAAGTCCCGTCTTTTTCTCTGCCTTGTTTCTGTTTTTGTCTCTTTTTATTTATTTCCTTTTTTTGTTTTTTGTTTTGTTTCTTCGTCTTTTTCAATATTTCTTTCTGTGCCTCTTTCTTTCTTTCTCTCTTTCTCTTTTTCTTTGTTGTTTTGGGGTATCCCTCTGCCGTTCACAGGACGTTAAAATCCAGTCACTAACTAACTACTTCTTTGCTTGCTTGCTCCTTTAATATACCAGTTCTAAGTTTACTGTGGCGGTTGGCGATTCTTCTTCTTCTAATTCTTCCTCCGTGGTGAGGTGGCCCTGTGTGCTTGACGGGATGCTTAAATCCAAGAACTAGCTTCTTCTTCTTCTCTTTTTTTTTTCCCCCCCCCCCCCCCCCCCCGGCCCCCTCCCCTCCTTCTTCTTCTTCTTATGTGGATCACCGGACGTTAAAATCCAATTAATGACTTTCTCTCTCGTATTTCTTAGTTTTGCTTTGCTTTCTCCCTTCCTTCATATGTTCGTTTCTTTTTTGCTGTTGCTTCCTTTCGTTCTATCCCTGTTCTCTTTTTGTTCTTTTATTAGTAATGTTTTTGTTTCTGCTTTCTCTTGCTGTTGCTTGCTTGTTGTCGTCTTTTTGTTTTCTTTTTACTGTTTTTAACTTTAAAGACAAATTAATGGTGCAACAAGCATACGATTACGTGAACAGAATCTTTCAGAAGGCTGTGTACAAAACAAATTACACACATTCTTCGGTGGAGGGGGTGGGTATGATTCTTGTTGAATCCTCTTCTTCTTCTTCTTCTTTTCCTCCTCTTCCTCTCCTCCTCCTTCTTCTTCTTCTCCTTCTTCTTCTTTTCCTCCTCCTCCTCCTCCTCCTCCTCTTCCTTCTTCTTCTTCTTCTTCTTCTTTTCCTCCTCCTCCTCCTCTTCCTCCTTCTCTTTCTTCTTCTTATTTTCCTCCTCCTCCTCCTCCTCTTCCTCCTTCTTCTTCTTCTTCTTTTCCTCCTCCTCCTCTTCCTTCTTCTTCTTCTTTTCCTCCTCCTCCTCCTCCTCTTCCTCCTCTCTTCTTCTTCTTCTCCTCTTTCCTCTTCTTCTCCTCCTCCTCTCTCCTTTCCCCCTTCTTCTTCTTCTTCTTTTTCCTCCTCCTCCTCCTCCTCTTCTCCTCCTTCTTCTTCTTCTTTTTCCTCCTCCTCCTCCTCCTCTTCCCCCTCCTTCTTCTTCTTCTTCTTTTCCTCCTCCTCCTCCTCCTTCTTCCTCCTCCTTCTTCTTCTTCTTTTCCTCCTCTCCTCCTCCTCTTCCTCCTCTTCTTCTTCTTCTTTTCCTCCTTCCTCCTCCTCTTCCTCCTCCTTCTTCTTCTTCTTTTTCCTCCTCCTCCTCTTCCTCCTCCTTCTTCTTCTTCTTTTCCTCCTCCTCCTCCTCTCTCCTCCTTCTTCTTCTTCTTCTCTTTTCCTCCTCCTCCTCCTCTTCCTCCTTCCTTCTTTTTTCTTCTTTCTCCTCCTCCTCCTTTTTCCTCTTTCCTCCTCCTTCCTTCTTCTCCCTTCTTCTTCTTCTTCCTCCTCCTCCTCCTCTTCCTCCTCCTTCTCTCTTCTTCTTTCTCCTCCTCCTCCTCCTCTTCCTCTTCCTTCTTCTTCTTCTTCTTTTCCTCCTCCTCCTCCTGCCTCTTTTCTTTCTTCCTCTTCTTCTTGTTTATTGTTCCTCGATTGTTCTTTTCACCAACCACCCCACCATTCCTCCCTCCCCCTCCTGTTATCTGTCGCCCACATATGACCTACGTGTCACCAAACACCAGTTCCTTGCTTTTCTCCTTCTTTTTCTTCTTCTCCTAAATGATGTCAACAGTTTTAACCGACTCGGCGCGATATCAACGGTTCACATTCTGCTGGCTGCATCAACTGGCAGGACGAAGCTATTTTGTAAATAGGATTTGAGTAAGT
>JABMCL010002219.1:862500-865000 GCA_018857735.1 Alviniconcha marisindica | reverse complement strand
CTGGTTGCCAATAGAAGGCAGAATAGAATACAAGATTGCTACAATCTGCTACAGCGTCATCACTTGCACTGCTCCTCCTGACCTTTCTGACCTCCTTCAACTCTACACCCCATCACGCACTCTCCGCTCCTCTGCTGATAATCGCATATTTCGCATTACAAAGAGACGCAATAAATTTGAAAGACAGCGCGCCTTGTCTTCCATTGGTCCCGCCGTCTGGGACAAAGTGCCTTTCTCTGTGCGACATGTTCACACTTTGTTGCCTTCAAGTAAAGCTCAAGACTCATCTTTTCTTCGTCTCTTACTCCTGACACTTCTGACTGTCTCCAGTCTACCTAAAGTGTGTGTGTGTGTGTGTGTGTGTGTGTGTGTGTGTGTGTGTGTGTGTGTGTGTGTGTGTGTGTGTGTGTGTCTGTGTGTGTGTCTGTGTGTGTGTCTGTGTGTGTGTGTCTGTGTGTGTCTGTGTGTGTCTTTGTGTGTCTGTGTTTGTGTGCACGCGCGCGCGCTATATGTATGTTTGTGTGTGTACATATCTACAATTACACACACGCATGCATGCGATATGCACACACGAGCTACTGAAAATTAAAATAACAGAAAGATTTCCCGAAGATTACACACACACAACACACACACACAAAACACACACACACACACACACACAATATATATATATATATATATATATATATATATATATATATATATATATATATATATATATATATATATATATATATATATATATACAGTCACACACACGCACAGCACCCCTCACGCACGCACGCCCCAGCACTCACACTCACGCACGCACGCACACACACACACACGTACACATACATATACTCACGCAGACGTGCACACAGTCACAGACGGACGCACATGCACACACACACACACACACACACACACACACACACACACACACACACACACACACACACACACACACACACACACACACACACACACACACACACACACACACACACACACACACACACACACACACACACACAGCCGATGAACAACGAGCAGAGAGAGGCAGGCAGACAGCACGGACAAGGCGCGGTGTGCAGTGAGTGACCACAGACAGTTCAGCAAAGGGACAGTGGGTGAACAGCCAGCAAAGGGACAGTGGGTGAACAGCCAGCAAAGGGACAGTGGGTGAACAGCCAGCAAAGGGACAGTGGGTGAACAGCCAGCAAAGGGACAGTGGGTGAACAGCCAGCAAAGGGACAGTGGGTGAACAGCCAGCAAAGGGACAGTGGGTGAACAGCCAGCAAAGGGACAGTGGGTGAACAGCCAGCAAAGGGACAGTGGGTGAACAGCCAGCAAAGGGACAGTGGGTGAACAGCCAGCAAAGGGACAGTGGGTGAACAGCCAGCAAAGGGACAGTGGGTGAACAGCCAGCAAAGGGACAGTGGGTGAACAGCCAGCAGAGGGACAGTGGGTGAACAGCCAGCAAAGGGACAGTGGGTAACAGCCAGCAAAGGGACAGTGGGTGAACAGCCAGCAAAGGGACAGTGGGTGAACAGCCAGCAAAGGGACAGTGGGTGAACAGCAGCAAAGGGACAGTGGGTGAACAGCCAGCAAAGGGACAGTGGGTGAACAGGCAGCAAAGGGACAGTGGGTGAACAGCCAGCAAAGGGACAGTGGGTGAACAGCCAGCAAAGGGACAGTGGGTGAACAGCCAGCAGAGGGACAATGGGTGAACAGCAGCAAAGGGACAGTGGGTGAACAGCCAGCAAAGGGACAGTGGGTGAACAGCCAGCAAAGGGACAGTGGGTGAACAGCCAGCAAAGGGACAGTGGGTGAACAGCCAGCAAAGGGACAGTGGGTGAACAGGCGGCAGAGGGACAGTGGGTGAACAGGCGGCAGAGGGAGGCAGACAAGCGACAAGGGCGGTGACTGACTGACCACTGGAACGCGGCGCAGTGCGGGTGCCGGAGCAGGAAGCCGTGGAGGTCGCGGGCACTGGGAGTGGACGTCTCCACGGTCAGCGAGTTGTGGAACAGGCCGCTGGACTGCAGGCGGATGGCGGAGTTGCTGCAGCCTAGGGTGATGGCGCGACGAGCTGCAGCCACATACAGTCATTCACATCAGCATCAGCATAATGTCCTCGTTTATGCTCTTACAAAGCAAACCGCCACAAACACACACACACACACACACACACACACACACACACACACACACACACACCACACACACACAACATATATATATATATATAGTCAGCGTCACTCAGCACGCACCACACACCACGCACAACACACAACACACACACACACACACACACAACACACACACACACATCACACCTATATATATATATATAGTCACACACACGCACGCACCAGCACGACGCACAGCACGCACGCACGCACCACACACGCACGCAGCAGCACGCACACACACACACACACAACACACACACACACACACACACACACACACACACACACACACACACACACACACACACAGATCCCCTCTA
>JABMCL010002219.1:847500-850000 GCA_018857735.1 Alviniconcha marisindica | reverse complement strand
GAAGCTAATTGCAAACCGCCACCTTCAACTTGCAGCAGTTTGACACGCTCAGGGGACAAAACTCGCAGTTGAAGCGGAGCTGTCTGCATGGAAAGGACCGGAAGGTTACGATCGACAGGCGTATGAATACTGGGTCCGTTCTGTATTCATGTATTCATAGTGTTTGTACCATGTGCTGGTGGTGACGCGTGTTTACGTGAGAACCCTGCAGCCCTGCTGACCCTGTTCCTCGCGCCATTCTTCGTCTTCTGTGGCTTACGACACCACCAGGAGATTAGTGGGGGTGGGGGGGGGGGGGAGGCACTGATCTAAAAGAATAAATACATGGATAGCAGCTATGCTTGATAGATATATTAAAAACTCTCTCTCTCTCTCTCTCTCTCTCTCTCTCTCTCTCTCTCTCTCTCTCTCTCTCTCTCTCTCTCTCTCTCTCTCTCTCTCTCTCTCTCTCTCTCCCCTTACCCTCATTCCCCAATTAATCACCCATGTAATAATTAATTCATCAAGCAGAATGTCGATGTTCAAAATCCAACAAGATTGTGTTTCCTTTATTCGATGCGCACGGCAGCAGTCAGGTGTCTGCACGAGCACAAGCGCACACAGAAGCCAGCTTCGTGAGAGGCAAACCAAAACTCCCTTACAGCAGGCCGCCGTCTCGTGAGAGGCAAACCAAAACTCCCTTACAAGCAGGCCGCCGTCTCGTGAGAGGCAAACCAAAACTCCCTTACAACAGGCCGCCGTCTCCTTTTTCAGGCGAGGCCGTCTCCCAGGGGCTGATGCACGAACAGTTCCAGCCGTATGGCTGAGGAGGTCCGTCCGGACCGGATCCCAAGTGGGCCGTATGGCTGAGGAGGTCCGTCCGGACCGGATCCCAAGTGGGCCGTATGGCTGAGGAGGTCCGTCCGGACCGGATCCCAAGTGGGCCGTATGGCTGAGGAGGTCCGTCCGGACCGGATCCCAAGTGGGCCGTATGGCTGAGGAGGTCCGTCCGGACCGGATCCCAAGTGGGCCGTATGGCTGAGGAGGTCCGTCCGGACCGGATCCCAAGTGGGCCGTACTGGGGGGGCCGGTTCCCATGGCATTGGACCGGTAATCTTGGCTGAAGGTCGTACCGGCTAAAAGGGTAGTGGTTGCTTAGTATATGTCCTCAGATGTCAGTTGACATTTAGGGACAAGCTGAGACCAATGCCGAAGCATGGTTCAGTATAGCTTTACGTCCACGGAAACCAGAAGGCTCGTTAGGACGGACAGCCCAGGACGGCCACCTCGACTCTCACACAGCTCCTGAACTATGACTGCTGAAGGGGCTTCACGCGTCGGTTTTAACCTGTCATTTCCAAATACAGCATGTTATATCCCAAACGGGTGAACAGCAGCAGCCTGCCAATGAGCGCCCGCCGTTTGGACTAAAATCAAGGAAAGGCCAGAGGTCACAAGGGACGGTAACTCTCGAGTAACAACAAGGTTGAATACGTCGACCTTCCCCATGCTTTAGCCCGTCAGTGTCGGCTGTATCGTGTGGCAGCCGGTACGTTTAAGGCGAACAGATCTTACCACATGAGATTCGAACGGTCCACCTCAACGGTACGGTCAAAACTGCTCGTTTATCAGCGCCTTAACAGCTGTTGCCCATACACTCTTACATGAAGTGACATCGTGCATGGTTGTATTGTGTACACAGAACGCGCCGAGACGGCAGACGTTTCATGTGGCACCAGCCATGCCAGCGCTGTAAGTACACCACTTCGGTGGATAGTCAAAAACGCGCTATGAAAAGCTAGTCACTAAAGGAGAATCGCATGCGAGCGCAGTGAGTCTGCTCAAGAGAGCGGAGAATAGCGCTATATAAAAGCGACCACCAACAACAACAACAAGATGAGGTTCGAACAACATGATCCTCAACGCCTCGGGCTTGTGTCTCGGCGCCATAACAACTGTCGCCCATGGTGTGTTGAGTCCGACCACGTCAGGTTCTAACGGTCCTCAGCCAGACTGGTGACACTGCTCATGTGTCAGCGCATTGACACAAACTGGTGACACTGTTCATGTGTCAGCGCATTGACACAAACTGGTGACACTGTTCATGTGTCAGCGCATTGACACAAACTGGTGACACTGTTCATGTGTCAGCGCATTGACACAAACTGGTGACACTGTTCATGTGTCAGCGCATTGACACAAACTGGTGACACTGTTCATGTGTCAGCGCATTGACACAAACTGGTGACACTGTTCATGTGTCAGCGCATTGACACAAACTGGTGACACTGTTCATGTGTCAGCGCAGTGACACAAACGGGAGAGTTTTTCTTCTTCTCGTGGCTGCTCTAACCAGCATGAAGGATGACACTCGCGTGTCGGACGCCACCGTCGGAAGGCAAAACCAATTCAAACAACACAACACTGCTACTGTTATCGACAGGTTTTGTCAAGCGGGTCTGCGTCGGCTTCCTTCCGTTTAAAGGGATGCCCTTTCTGTTTGTCCTTCTTCGTCCACTGC
>JABMCL010002219.1:827500-845000 GCA_018857735.1 Alviniconcha marisindica | reverse complement strand
CACACACACACACACACACACACACACACACACACACACACACACACACACACACACACACACACACACAACACACACACACACACACACGATAAACACACACACACACACACACACACACACACACACACACACACACACACACACACACACACACACACACACACAGATAAACACAGACACACACACACACACACACACACACACACACACACACACACACACACACACACACACACACACACACACACACACACACACACACACACACACACACACACACACACACACACACACACACACACACACACACACACACACACACACACACACACACACACACACACACACACACACACACACACACACATTGAAAGCGAGTTAGCGAGAAAGAGGGGGGGAGTGAGAGAGAGGCAGACTAAGACACAAACAGACAGACAGAGACAGAGCGGGACAGAGACAAAGTCACATTTTGGGCGGATTGCCGTCTAAACCTCTCAGTCTAGGACTTTGTTGTGCAACCAGGCGATGATGGAATCATCCCAGCGAATGCTTGTTACGCATAGAGCTAATCTATGAGGAGCTTAGTCAGCACGTCACACTGGCGGTCATTCAGCTCTCTCGGCCCCTCCACTAACAACCCGGCGTACAGCGCAACGGTAAAGGTGCCGCTACACGGGCCGCGCCAGCCGTTCGGTTGGTCAGGACCGGTCGGTTGGTCAGGACCGTTCGGTTGGTCAGGACCGGTCGGTTGGTCAGGACCGGTCGGTTGGTCAGGACTGGTCGGTTGGTCAGGACCGGTCCAACCTGATGTCAAACTCACATGCGTCAGCATAGCCGTACGGTTGAAACGGCCCACAGCATCGGTTTGAACCTGACCGTTCC
This sequence comes from Alviniconcha marisindica, assembly GCA_018857735.1. Taxonomy (NCBI): domain Eukaryota; kingdom Metazoa; phylum Mollusca; class Gastropoda; family Provannidae; genus Alviniconcha; species Alviniconcha marisindica. Next base: position 844,115 of record JABMCL010002219.1, on the reverse strand, counting down.
AATATAGCATTCTACATTCCAAGCGGATGCATTGCATCTGCCAGCCAATGAGCGGGTGCCGTTTGGACTGAAATGAAGGAAAGGCCAGAGGTCACAAAGGATGGTAACTCTCGAGTAGCAAGGTTGAACACGTCGACCTTCCCCTTGCAAGGTTGAACACGTCGACCTACCCGTCAGTGTCGGCTGTATCGTGTGGCAGTCAGTACGTTTAAGATGGACGGGTCAAGCCGCATAAGGTTCAAACGGTCTTCCTAAACGGCACGGCTGAAACTGGCCGTGTATCGGCGCCTTAACGACTGTTGCCCATCCTCTTCCGACAAGACATCAAGCCGTGTTGAGCGTTAAGCCTTATGTTGCATCACGCCACACTCCACCGGACAATACCACTACTCTACCCCCTTCCTCCTTGTGGGCGTTAAGTCTTATGTTGCATCACGCCACACTCCACCGGACAATACCACTACTCTACCCCCTTCCTCTTCCGACAAGACATCAAGCCGTGATGAGCGTTAGGCCTTATGTTGCATCACGCCACACTCCACCGGACAATACCACTACTCTACCCCCTTCCTCCTTGTGGGCGTTAAGCCTTATGTTGCATCACGCCACACTCCACCGGACAATACCACTACTCTACCCCCTTCCTCCTTGTGGGCGCAAGGCGCTTACAGCGGAGACAAGTTACATCTGCGATGAAAAGCATCACTGGGATGTAAACTCATAACAGGTTCCAAAGAACGCTATTTATTAGGACAAAACACAACGTGCGAATTTGGGGGGTAATCCTCTTTATCAAAAAACGAAACAACACTTAAACAACAGTTAAACGATGAAAAGAGATGGAAAATGAGATGGAGAGTTAAGCCACTTATCTGTTATAATATAATAATAATAATGGAAATTTGTAAAGCGCCTACCGTGCGGCTCAAAGCGCTGAACAAGCAGACACACATAATGTACATCGAGCTGGAAAATGTTATCCAAAAAAACAAGTATATATCGACAAGTGTTCAAGCATAATTATGCAAAAGATGCACACACACACACACACACACACACACACACACACACACACACACACACACACACACACACACACACCACACACACACACACACACACACACACACACACACACACACACACACACACACACACACACACACACACACACACACACACACACACACACACACACACACACACACACACACACACACACACACACACACACACACACACACACACACACACACGCGCTGATGGGAATGAAGGACAATGTGGTTTTTTGTTGAGCTATGTTGTTTTCCTGTCCAGTGCTTCCATGACTGTTTTATCACGTTTTATCACTGGGGTGTATTTCTGTGAGCTATCGACGCTTGTTTTACAGCTCAACTGCTCTGTATTTCAGTGTATTGTCATGAAGATATGAAACTTAAAAAATAAAACGATTCAATCAAAAGCATCACACATTCCATCTCTCCCCTTTTATTGCCTTTGTTTGCTAGGAATCACACACACACACACACACACACACGCACGCACGCACGCACGCACGCAAGTACGTTCCAAATGATGAGTAAAAACAAAGCACTGGGGGAGGTAGGTGGACAGAGAAAACATATTTTTACACAAGGATCAAGGTTGGGATACGACAGCTGATGGACAAAATAAGACAGACAGGCAGACAGACAGAGACAGACAGAGACAGACCGACAGACAGAAATACCAAAGTAACGCAAGCATCACAGACTTTGACGGAGCAGACTCGACAAGACTTGGTCTGTGGGCGATATGCTCAGAAGAAAGAGACCAGGAGGTAATAAGCTTCATGTCTCCACGCCTTCAGAGGAGTGAAGCGAAGCACCGGAGGCGTGCTCCCAAAAGCGATTAGTTGCCATCCTCGTCACCCAAATGTTCAATTGCTAATGCAGCTTACTTAACTGACGCCGACAGTGATAGCCATCGCTGCAGACGGGTCCAGGAGGGGTCTGAGGGACTTGTGGCGGAAGATACAGCACCGCTGCCCACTGCCTCGCCTCCTCCATAATAATCATAATAATAATAGATTATTTATGGCGCCCCGTTTCGTAAGAGTCCAGAGTGCTTACAAAGCCACAAGGATACGCTCATTTGATCACACACACACACACACACACACAAACTCTCTCTCTCTCTCTCTCTCTCTCTCTCTCTCTCTCTCTCTCTCTCTCTCTCTCTCTCTCTCTCTCTCTCTCTCTCTCTCTCTCTCTCTCTCTACACACACATCCACACCACGCACACACCACACCACACCACCACACACACACAAAACACACACACACACACACACACACACACACACACACACACACACACACACACACACACACACACACACCCCACACACACACACACACACACACACACACACACACACACACACACTACAAATACATGCATTACTGGTGATGGGTTAGTACAATGAGAAGAAAACGACAGATCAGTGTGCAGAAGAGAAGAAATTGGTTTTCAGTTTTGATTTAAAAGAAGAGAGTGAAGACGAACGCCTGACAGAGAGAGGAAGAGAGTTCCAGATCACAGGTCCGATGGTCAAGAGTCATCAGCCGCTCAGCCCGGACAGCAACACTGCAGTCAAACATCAGTCACGGCTGTCTACAGCTAATTACCACCCTTTTATAGATTGCTAACGCTAACGGGGCATTAGGATTCCATAGACTGGGTCGTCAGATTAGCACTGCCGTCACTAATACCTTTCGCTACGAACTGCAAAGTGGGAAAGAAACCTCAGCGGTGTGTGTGTGTGTGTGTGCGTGCGTGCGTGCGTGCGTGCGTGCGTGCGTGCGTGCGTGCGTGCGTGCGTGTGCGTGTGTGTGTGTGTATGTGTGTGTGTGTGTTTAACGTCCAGTTCATTTCAACATGGTTATCTGTGTGCTCGGAAACGCCCATATGCGCTCCACCTGGCCTCTCAGACGTTTCCCCAGCGTTGCTTTTGAAACAGTTAAAAATCTTCGTCTGATTCACGATGGCTGTCTCGTCTTTTCAAGGAACATCATAGAACGCTTCCTCTTTCTACTCCTCTCTCCTCCAGGCGAGCAGTGGTGTGATTTCCTAGGTCCAGTCAACTGTCAATCTTCTCTCTCTCTCTCTCTCTCTCTCTCTCTCTCTCTCTCTCTCTCTCTCTCTCTCTCTCTCTCTCTCTCTCTCTCTCTCTCTCTCTCTTTTGGATAATAATAATGACATATGTATAAAGCCCCAACCACTAACATAAAAATACAGCTCGGTGCGCTAGACAAATTCCAAATCTAAACTAGAGAGAAACTGATAGTTCTGGATCGTCCGTGCCGGCAAATGAAGGAACCACAAATTCTGCGTCCGCGGTCTCCCGTCGCAAAGGGGTTAGGGGTGGGGGAGGGGCTGGCGGAAACCCAGCGAAACCCTCAGAGGAAAAAGTTATATACGCCTTGGGCAAGTTTAGCACACTTACTGAACTCTGAAAGTGACACTTAGTTTTTGCCCGGTCTGCCTTAAAAGCCATTTTCCTGCGGCCAGCAATGAGATTTGTGTGCAGTCTGGCCCTCAGTGCCCACAGCGCTGCAACCAGGCCACGCCACCCACACAGCTCTTTTCTGCACTCCCGCCTGGGTCAACATGCTAAAAGCCTGTGGGTCGTCGAGACGTGTACGTGTCTTCGCCACATGCCAGACTGAGTGGTGCCTTCGTGACGCCACGAGTCTTAGTCCCACAGTCCCACACCTTGCCTGTCTTGTCCCCTGTCTCGTCCCCTTCAAAGTATACACACACACAAACACACACACACACACACACACACACACACACACACACACACACACACACACGACCACACACACACGCACGCACGCACGCACGCACGCACGCACACGCATGCACACGCATGCGCACGCACGCAGCACGCAAGCGTGCACCACACACACACACACAACACACACACACACACACACACTGTACACCCACACACCACACACACACACACACACACACCAAACACACACGCACGCACGCCACACACACACACACACACACACACACACACACACACACACACACAACCACACACACACACAACACACACCACACACACACACACACACACACACCACACACACACACACACACACACACACACGCACACGCACACACGCCACACACCCACACACACACACACACACACACACACACACACACACACACACACAACCACACACACACACACACACACACAAATACACACATACACACACAACACACACACACACACACACACACACACACACACACACACACACACACACACACACACACACACACTTGTGTACACACACAAACCAAGGAGATGTCCTGCTGTGTGTTGTGCAGCTTGATGCAGCCACTCCCCCGCTGCTGTCAGTAAGGTGATCAGTAACCGTCAGTTGTCTGTGACACAACGGCCGATGTTTATCTTCCTCGCTGCACTGGAGTCCGAACCAGAGACTGCGCCACTGGGCTGACGGGCAACGAGATGGCAGGGGTATGCAGCGAAGCGGTAAAGATCCCGAGGTGTTGTATTTGCAATGTGTGCTTCGGTAGAGAACTAGTACGAAGTACCGCTAAAAGAATTTACGATGATGAGGACGATGATCAAGATGATGAGAAGGATAATGATGATTGCGCGGCCATGTTGTCGTCTGCAAACAATAGCTACATTCCAACCTCCCTTTTTAATTCTGTGATCCGCCGTTACCAACAAGACGGCGGACAGCTCCTTTAATTCCTGGTGTGAACATGCTGATGACGATGAAAGATCACGTTTGGTTTCAAAATGTTCGGCAGTTCAGAAGATATCTCTGGACAAGCACAGATTGAAACTTTGAACTTTTGCCAGGACCTTGACCTTGAACACAGCAATCCAATATTTTCACTGGTCACTAGACTTTGGCTTATGATGATTTACCACTAAAAATGTTATCACTAAAATAAGGTTCCAAAACAATCATTAGTTCAGAAGACATAGTAGAAAGCTATATTTTGCCGGATTATTTATAACTCCTCAATGTAACTTTGACTTTGCAGCTAGCATGTCAAAATACACAAATTGTTCGCATCATACTCCATATCACGACTGATTATGCACCACCGTACTAAGTTTGGTTACCACCGTACTAAGTTTGGTTACCAAAGGTTGAGCAGTTCGGAAAGCCCAGACGGACATGGTGGTTCCAACCTTTAAAAAAAGATTTGTTTTAAACAAAACAAAACAAAAAACAACATCTTGGTGTGAAGTCTCGCTGGGGCTATGGAGACAGGCAGTCCCTTTAACCAGTGATGTAGTTCAGTGATGTACTGTGGTGGTTGCAACCTTTATTTTTTTTAAATAATCTTGGTGTAAAGTCTCGCTGGGATTACGGAGACAAGCAGTCACTTTAACCAGTGATGTAGTTCAGTGATGTACTGTGGTGTTTCCAACCTTTAAAAAAAATCTTGGTGTAAAGTCTCGCTGGGGTTATGGAGACAGGCAGTCCCTTTAACCAGTGATGTAGTTCAGTGATGGTGCTGTGGTGGTTCCAACCTTTAAAAAATAAATAAAAAATCTTGGTGTGAAGTCTCGTTGGGGTTACGGAGACAGGCAGTCCCTTTAACCAGTGATGTAGTTCAGTGATGTACTGTGGTGGTTCCAACCTAAAAAAAACACATCTTGGTGTGAAGTGTCGCTGGGGCTACGTAGATAGTCAGTCCCTTTAACCAGTGATGTAGTTCAGAGATGTACTTTGTTCCGGGTGAAGCACCTCGTCACCACCCGCGTCACCCGACACACGGCACACAGCGTCTCTTGCCCCAACAACACTAACGCCTCCCGTGGGGACTCGCTTGTCGCCCTGGTTTCTGCAGCCAGCCAGGAACACCATCCCTGGCCCAGCCCGTCCCGCGCCAGTCTCTCCCTGCTAAGGGACATTACGCTAAACGATGCTCTCGGGGCGAGGAAGGGAGCTAATAACCGCAAAGTCTCTGCTGTGCCCTACGTATGTTCTGGATTTCCAGGAGTCGTTGGTTTAGGCGGGCTCAGACTGGACTTAGGGCTTTGAGCCAAAGGTAGTTTGCTGGACATCATTACACCAATGAAGGTGATACTTATGCTTACCGCGAAGAAGGTGAAGTTACGGACGATGACTGAAACTTTCTTTTTAACTCTTGATTCCCTTACCCACACACACCCTAACTCCTGATTCCCATCACCACACACTTCCTAACTCCTGACTCCCATACCCACACACACCCTAACTCCTGACTCCCATACACACAGACCCTAACTCCTGAGTCCCATACCCACACACACACATAACTCTTGACTCCCATACCCACACACACTGACACACAAATAACTCTTGACTCCCATACCCACACACACACATAACTCTTGACTCCCATACCCACACACACATATAACTCTTGACTCCCATACCCACACACACATAACTCTTGACTCCCATACCCACACACACATATAACTCTTGACTCCCATACCCACCCACACACATAACTCTTGACTCCCATACCCACACACACACATAACTCTTGACTCCCATACCCACACACACACATAACTCTTGACTCACATACCCACACACACACATACCTCTTGACTCCCATACCCACACACATACACACATAACTCTTGACTCCCATACCCAAACCCCCTCACTTCTGACTCCCTTACCTACACACCCTAACTCCTGACCCACATACCCACCCACACACCCTCATTCCTCACACACACACACACACTCACTCCTCACACACACACACACACACACACACACACACACACACACACACACACACACACACACACACACACACACACACACACACACACACACACACACACCAACACCACCAACAGCCACCAACATCACCAACAACTGAAATCCCGGAAGCTAAGCTGGAACCCTGCAACGTCCAGAGACTGAAGCATCTAAACGACGATGCTGCACGACTCTCTTGTGGAGTGAGAAAGACGCAGAACAAGTCGTGTCATTGAGACCCAGATGAGCGCCGATCGGCGGAGCTGTCTCCACGCTAGGCCTAATGGCCTCATCAAAGCGGTCCGCGAACAGCCCGGGCAAGTGGAGAGGTCCTTGACAACAAGTTTGCCGCCGTGTCGGAGACTGGAGCTGCAGGGAAATGAGGACGGGGCTGTGCAAATAGTCGGACCTGCTTACAGAAGCCGGACCTGGATCGTGCGGCGACAAGGGGGGATCTTTTGAGAGACTAGCTGAAAATAACTGCGAGGAAGATGGCGGGACAAAAGTAGGGCGGTAAGCCGTTGGCAAATTACGCCCCCGCCAGCTGGTTTAAACTGGTACCGGTTCATCAAATAACACTCATTAGTATCTGCCCCCCACCACCCCCACCCCACCTTTAAACCTACCCCCTCCCTTTCCCCCCTTTCCATTCTCTATCTCTGTCTGTCTCGGTCCCTCCTTACAGACCTCTCTGTCTCTTTTTCTCTCTCTCTGTCTATCTCTGTCTTTCTCTCGCTCGCTGCCCCTCCCCCTCCCGCCCCCCCCCCCCCCCCCCCCCCCCCCGCCTGGGGCCCTGTACCTCATTCGATCTCCCTCTCCCCTCCCCTCCCCTCCCCCCCAGCTCCTCCCCTCCTCCCCCCACCTCTCTCTCCTCTCTCTCTCTCTCTCTCCTCTCTCTCTCTCTCTCTCTCTCTCTCTCTTCTCTCTCTCTCTCTCTCTCCTCTCTCTCTCTCTCTCTCTCCTTCTCTTCTCTCTCTCTCTCTCTCTCTCTCTCTCTCTCTCTCTCTCTCTCTCTCTCCATCTCTCCTTGTCAACTACTAAACAAACTAAATAGTCTTCCACTACATAAACAATTAACATTTAATCAGTGTGTAACTATGTTCAAAATGCACACTAGCAAGGCACCCCATTATCTGAGTGACTTTCTTCATCGAGCTCCTGCCCGGTATGGGTCAAGTAACTGTTTTACCGCGCCCTGTCATCGAGCTCCTGCCCGGTATGGGTCAAGTAACTATGTTTTACCGCGCCCTGTCATCGAGCTCCTGCCCGGTATGGGTCAAGTAACTGTTTTACCGCGCCCTGTCATCGAGCTCCTGCCCGGTATGGGTCAAGTAACTGTTTTACCGCGCCCTGTCATCGAGCTCCTGCCCGGTATGGGTCAAGTAACTGTTTTACCGCGCCCTGCCCTCGTACTGACCTGTTTAAGACAAGCTTTGCTTTTTCTGGACCCTCAACCTGGAACACACTCCCACCCAAATTAAAAACATTTAGTTCACTATGCAATTTTAAAATCAATTTGCGTATGTTCCTACACTCTGCACTAGCCTAGGCCTGTATTTGTATGATTTTAATGTAATAAAACACCACGTCTGTATATGTATTTTTGATACACATCAGTGTGGATAACATGTCTCCGTCAGGTTATATTGCCTGTGACATTCAGTAACCTAGTTGTGCCTATTTGTCAATTGTATTTCTAGTACCAATGTTAATACCGTTTTCTAATACTGTGTGAGTTTTGAAAGTGTCATTAATAATCTTTATGTCAGCAAGTGTTCCGCAAGCATACAGATTCCTCACATTCAAACCGTATTGACAAAACATATTGAAGTTGCTGCTCTAGGCCTCAAGATGTGACAGTTTAATAACTGTTTCTTGCAAAGCTACATGTATTATTTCTAAATATTTCTTTTACTGAAGTTAATCTAATAATTTCTTTTAGTAAATTACTTGAAGCTTTATGAGCCGTGGACAATTTGATCACACATGCGACCCTCATTGAAACCTTTTTGGGGGCTGGTCCGCCATGACACAGTCGGAGTGGAGCACACTCCAAGCTGGCTGTGCAGCGCCAAAAATATAATAATGTGTTGTCTATGTAGCTTAGCAGGGACAGATTGTAAGAACAGGCTGCTGCCTAAAATCTCAATCCTTGAATGATAAAGTTCTGAGTTCTGAGTTCTCTCTCTCTCTCTCTCTCTCTCTCTCTCTCTCTCTCTCTCTCTCTCTCTCTCTCTCTCTCTCTCTCTCTCTCTCTCTCTCTCTCTCTCTCTCTCTCTCTCTCTCTCGTGCGCGTGCGCGCGCGCGTCACATGCGCAAAACGAAACACGCAGCTCTCACACCTTGAAGGAACTGCCAATGTTTCGCCAGTGAAAATGTATTATTTTATGAGTGAAATGAAATGAACTGATCGCGGAGGCTGGCTATTCCCCGAATGTCGCCGGCAGACTGAACCCTATTCATGTGGCAGACTGAACCCTATTCACGTGACAGACTGAACCCTATTCACGCGACAGACTGAACCATATTCACGTGGCAGACTGAACCCTGTTCACGCGACAGACTGAACCCTATTGACGTGGCAGACTGAACCCTGTTCACGCGACAGACTGAACCCTGTTCACGCGGCAGACTGAACCCTATTCACGCGGCAGACCCCAGGAGAGAAGGGAACGAGGGAAAGACGAAGGGCGGCAAGACTAGCAATGAAACCAGAGAAATCGAGAATAGCAGACGCGGCCAGCCATACAACTTTTAAAGGGGAGCCCAAGCGAGAAGGTTTCGTTTGACGTGGCAGACTGAACCAAATTCACGTGGCAGACTGAACCCTGTTCACGTGGCAGACTGAACCCTATTCACGCGGCAGACTGAACCCTGTTTACGCGACAGACTGAACCCTATTGACGTGGCAGACTGAACCATATTCACGTGACAGACTGAACCCTGTTCACGCGACAGACTGAACCCTGTTCACGTGGCAGACTGAACCCTGTTCGCGTGGCAGACTGAACCCTGTTCACGCGGCAGACTGAACCCTATTCACGCGGCAGACCCCAGGAGAGAAGGGAACGAGGGAAAGACGAAGGGCGGCAAGACTAGCAATGAAACCAGAGAAATCGAGAATAGCAGACGCGGCCAGCCATACAACTTTTAAAGGGGAGCCCAAGCGAGAAGGTTTCGTGGTCCTGTCGACGGGAATTAATGGATGTAAACAATACTCTCACAGCAGATTTCCGCACGTTTGCAAGCGGCGAAAGCACGGTGGTAAACGGTGGTAAACACTGCCATTTTCTATCTGGCATCCCGTGTAGTTGACGTCAAAAACAGGACGTGTCGGTTTCGCAGAGCGACAGCGCTCACTCTGGGAAGTTCAGCACGAGGGAGCGTTGGAGCGTGGTCACCACAGTGACAGGTGACCGCTACGTGCTACCCCTGGCGCCCGCCCCGAGATTTCTACAGTCAAATTCTTTGCAGACTGCAAACGTCATTCGAATGATGATATTAAATAACGTCATTCGAATGATGATATTAATATATTTCAAGTGATGAAGTGCGTGTGTGCGTGTGTGCGTGCGTGCGTGTGTGCAAGTGCGTGCGTGCGTGCGTGCGTGCGCGCGCGCGCGCGCGTGTGTGTGTGTGTGTGTGTGTGTGTGTCTGTGTGTGTCTGTGTGCGCGCGCGCGCGCGTGGATGCATGCGTGTTCTAAACATTACACATGTGTTTGCGGGTGTATGTCAGTGGAAGAAGCCGGGGCAGGCGAGTGGGGAGAGAAAGTGAGAGTGATATTTTTACATATTTATTTCATATTTATTGTTATTTTAAATGTACCTTCTTGAGCCCATGTGTCAAAGGAACATTTTCATTTTTATGCTTTGTATATTGATGAATAATAAAGATTTACTTGATCTGATTTGATTTGAGACTTTAAGCGGCGAAGTCCCCCCGTGTATACATACATGCAAAAAGATCACATACTCACGTTAGATATCCTGTAGTCCATGTCAGAGTTCAGTGGATTATGGAAACATGAAAATGGCTCCATAATCCCCTAAAAACGTCTCTCTTCAGAATGTTGAAGTTGGACACTATTTGAAAGAAGACGGAGAAGAAGGCGTGCGTGTGAGGCAGGATGGCGTATTTCCTCACTTCATTGGTAAATGGCGAACCAACAGGGCTCTACTGTGCCTTGAAGGGCTCGAATTCGAAGCAAAAAACAAACGGATTTCTATTGCAGCATTACTGATAGAATAACCATTCGAACCCTTACGTGGAAATATTTGTACGCTTTCTATGTTTTCTACAAATGTGAATTACAATTGCCAAACTGACTGCCAGCGTTCTGAACAAAGGTCGGAAACACACACACACACACACACACACACACACACACACACACACACACACACACACACCACCCACACACACACACACACACACACACACACACACACACACACACACACACACACACACACACACACACACACACACACACACACACACACACACACACACACACACACACACACACACACACACACACACACACACACACAACACACACACACACACACACACACACACACACACACACACACACACACACACACACACACACACACACACACACACACACACACACACACACACACACACACACACACACACACACACACACACACACACACACACACACACGTCTTCACCAACTAAAAGACAAGTAAAATAAGCTTTCTTTTCAACACTTTGTGTGTTTTGATCTTCAAAACATAGAGATCAAAACGACCAAAAGGTTATCATATCAACCTGACCCAGCTTCTTAAAGTACAACTTCATTACAACCCCATTACAATTTGTTCAAAATATTAACACGTAACATAGAGGCAGAACCGCAAAACCGGACGAAAGGTGCATCAGATCATAAGATCATCTCCCAAATTCCACCTTCTTAAGCTATCCCACTGGCTCCTGTGTGTGTGTGTGTGTGTGTGTGTGTGTGTGTGTGTGTGTGTGTGTGTGTGTGTGTGTGTGTGTGTGTGTGTGTGTGTGTGTGTGTGTGTGTGTGTGTTTGTGTGTCTGTCTGTCTGCCACTGTGTGTGTGTGTGTGTGTGCGTGCGTGCGTGCGTGCGTGCGTGCGTGCGTGCGTGCGTGCGTGTGTGTGTGAAGCATTCGAAGCTACATTCTGAAATACTATAGGCTAAAATATTTGTAAAAGAGTACTCTTTCTACCTCTGTATTCTCGGCAGCGGGGACATTGATTTCGGCATCTGCGGTGTCCCATTACTGGGGCAGACAAACAGACAGGCAGGTACACAGACACAAAGGCACACAGACAGACAAGCATGCAAAGATCAAAACCCACGCAGACAAACACAAAGACAGACAGACAAACAGGCAAACAAAAAGGCAGACAGATACACAAACAAGATTTCCTGGCAGCAGGGTAAGCATGCAAAGCTATATGCATTCAGGACAAAACACATCAAAGGTTGAAAACACAGGCAGGCAGACAGACAGACGGACAGATTCAGGCAGGCAGGCAGACGGACAGATTCAGGCAGGCGGACAGATAGATAAACGATCAAATTCAGGCAACAGACAGACAGACGGGCAGATTCCGGCAAGCAAGACGATAGCCAGACGGTCAGATTCAGGCTGGCAGACGGACAGATTCAGTCAGGCAGGCAGACATATTCAGGCAGGCAGGCAGACAGACGGACATATTCAGGCAGGGAGACAGACAGACAAACGGGTATATTCAGGCAGGCAGACAGACAGGCAGACGGGCATATTCAGGCAGGCAGACAGACAGACAGACGGGCACATTTAGGCAGGCAGACTGACGGATAAGTTGAGGCAGGCAGGCAGAGGCAGGCAGGCAGAGACACTGAGAGACAGACTGAAAGGTGCAGACAGACAAACGATCAAACGAACAAATTGTGACAGGCGAGAGGCGTTACTTTTACCCACAGAGCCCGGCTCGTTACCGAGCAAGGAAGAAGTGCAACCGAAGCCTCGCCAAATCACGGGAGATTTCCCCCATGATCTGTGAACCATTCAAACGCAAATTATCGCCCCTGCCCCCCTTCCTCCGGCTAACCCTGCCGGAAGTCGAGAGTGGCCTCCTCTGTCAGCAAATGACTCTCACCGCCCTCAACCACTTTGGCCCAGTGGTAAAGAGCATCCGCCGGCCCTTGGGTCGAATCCCGGCTTCCGTTCAACTTGAGTCGCCGTCGGCCACCCAACTCTGCGGACAGGGCAAAGTGAATGACACTACACCTCTCTTCCGCTGGCCCTTAATGCCCAGTGGTCCGTGAAGGTCACACTACACTTCCCTTCCGCTGGTCCCGAATGCCCAGTGGTCCGTGAAGGTCACACTACACTTCCCTTCCGCTGGTCCCGAATGCCCAGTGGTCCGTGAAGGTCACACTACACTTCCCTTCCGCTGGTCCCGAATCCCCAGTGGTCCGTGAAGGTCACACTACACTTCCCTTCCGCTGGTCCCTAAAGCCCAGTGGTCCGTTAGAGAAGTCTGAGTTAATTGTTTCTATACAAGCAGGAATCAGGGAAAACAGAGTGGAATGAACTGGCAAGGCGGAATGTCGTCAGACAGAATGGTGGTGGTGATGGTGGTGGTTTTGATGTGTTTCTTCACCACCACCACCCCTCCCCCGTGTTTTTGTTGTTGGTTGGTTGGTTGGTTCGTGGTGGGGTTTTGATGTTATTGCTGTCTTGTTTTTTGTTTTCATTTATTTGTTTAATGCTTCATTAATCCCTTGCGGAAAATTGGGGTCAAGCGCAGCGCTACTCATTTGTAACGGTGTATGCAGTGTTCTTACCAGTGTCTTCTGTGTTTCTACCAGTGTGAGCAGTGTTCCTACCAGTGTGTGCTGTGTTCCTACCAGTGTGTGCTGTATTCCTGCCAGTGTGTACCGTGTTCCTGCCAGTGTGTGCCGTGTTCCTACCAATGTGTACAGTCACACAGACAAACCAACCCACCACTCCGTTCTGCCGTTCACACCGCCAGATTGCCACATAAAGGGAAACCAACCAATCAGGGAAAAACGCATCGCGGGCCCCACTGATCGGAATGCAATAATAAAGAAGTATTTTGAAATAGACACAGTTTTCACACACACACACACACACACACACACACACACACACACACACACACACACACACACACACACACACACACACACACACACACACACACGCACGCACGCACGCACGCACGCACGCACGCACGCACGCACGCACACACACACACACACACACACACACACACACCCGGTCTAGTTGTTCAAAATCAATGTTTGAACGTTTGGAAAACACGACCCGACCGTGTGTGCTGCCATTTTGTGGCCAGCATGCGGTCTGCCTCAGTAACGTGATTAAAAATGCCGGCACTGATGTGTGGCAAAAGTGGCAAATACGTCACGAGCCCACCTTTTCTGCTCTTCACTGCAAAAGAGCGAAGCAATATTGCTGCACCCTGAGGAGCTCCAGCTGGAGGCAAAAAAACAAGTTGTGTGTTTAACCATTGACAGGACAACAAATGAACCTTGAAACGGAACAAAAATGTCGTTACACATTTCCTAAGTTTTTAGGCCAGCTTGTATCTTCTTCTTCTTCTTCTTCTTCTTCTTCTTCTTCTTCTTCTTCTTCTTCTTTTCTTCTTCTTCCGTATAGAGTCCAACTTCAACAGTTTGAAGACTAACGCTTTTGATGCATGCTGGGTTATTTTGATGTTTCCATAACCCAAAGAACTCTGACATGGACCACAGGATCTTTAACCTGCGCGTGTGATCGTTCTGCCTGTGTATCTGAGGGGAGGGAGGGGGGAGACCTCGGTTTATAGTCTCAACCAGTCAAGACCTTTTTGGGAGACTCGGTTAGAGAAACGGCCAGCACGTAACGGCCAGCCACCCATGTGCTGACCTGCACGGTGCATGGTGCTCAGTTTTGCCTTGGTGGGCGAGCTCAGCGCCAAACACTCACATCGCTTCCGTTGTCCCTTCACTTACGTCAGCTAATCTCACAGAGTGCACTTGCGCTGACTGCGTTGGGTAGGCAAGTATACAGGCTGGAAAATGGCCATGAAGTGCGTCTATGTGGGTTTGTATGTGTGGGATGTGGGTGGGAGGGGTGTGGGGATGAGTGGGGGTGGGTGTATGTCTGCGTGTATATGTGTGCATGCGTGCTTTTTCAATCAATCAATGTTTTATTTTATGTCTGTTCACATCGAGGTGATATTAGACCAAACACACACACACACACACACACACACACACACACACACACACACACACACACACACACCCACAACACACACACACACACACACACACACACACCACACACACACACACACACACACACACACACACACACACACACACACACACACACTATTATACTAGCTTACCCACAGGACTATAAACAATCAATCTAGCAATAGGATTGATAAGATTAGTATTATACAAAATATCTCTTGTTGCAAGCATTAAAGTCAAATCCATTTTTCTGAAAGAACTTTAATAGGCCATTAAAGTAGTATGTGTTTAACAGATATTTTTTACAAACGCATGTCACATTCTGTGAATATTCTGTGTTCCATGAATTTAGACGTAAGTTGTATAGTAAGTACTCTTGCTAAATACCTTGAACAAGAAGGATCGCAAATTTACTTCTCTTCTTTTTTTCAATTTGTTTATACACAGTCTTCTCAAGTATTGAAGTAATTTCATGAGACGAGAGTAGTAGGTTATTGGATGATATTTCAGACATGTTTTTCATTGCACCTTGTTTAACTAATTTATCTGATATTTTTTCCAATAAAGACCTCAATGAGACGGTACCCAACAAAACTCAATCCCAATCCCTATACATGATACACTGTATTAAATATTTACTTCATAAAGAATGTCCCCTCTCATCTTACAGTCCCAGTTTTTCAATGCATATAGAACTGAATTTGAGTCAACACAGATCAAAAAATTAAATATTGCTAACTGAATATTGCATGTGAAGTTTAATGCCATTAATATTGCATATAACTCAGATGTGATTATGGAAAAGCCCATCCCTAAGGAAACTGCACTTTTAATTCAGGAATGCATGCGTGTCTCTGTGTGTGGGAGGGGCTGCGTGCGTGCGTGCGCGCGCGTGTGTGTGTGTGTATGTGTGTGTGTGTGTGTGTGTGTGTGTGTGTGTGTGTGTGTGTGTGTGTGTGTGTGTGTGTGTGTGTGTGTGTGTGTGTGTGTGTGTGTGTTGTGTGTGTGTGTGTGTGTGTGTGTGTGTGTGTGTGTGTGTGTGTGTGTGTGTGTGTGTGTGTGTGTGTGTGTGTGTGTGTGTGCGCGCGCGCGCGCGTGTTTTAGTCGCTTCAGTGTCTCGATCCCTTCTAACATAACCTTGCTGTGAACAGACATAAAATAAAACATTGATAAAACATGATCTCGATCGCTACACTTGTATCATGGTCAGTCATCGTTGTTTTCATTTTCCTCCTAGCGTGACCGATCGGATTTAACTGCACTTCCCCCACCACCACCACCCCCATCCCCCGCCCTTTGATTTCCAAGGCAACGTATGCCCCTGTCCACAACAGATGGCAATGTACTGGAGAAACGGCATATCAGTTATTAATGTCAATCACTGCTTTTAGCTGCTGCCTCGTTTTTCACTGTATTAATGTCAATCACTGCTTTTAGTTGGTGCTTCGTTTTTCACTGTATTAATGTCAATCACTGCTTTTAGTTGCTGCTTCGTTTTTCACTGTATTAATGTCAA
>JABMCL010002219.1:810000-815000 GCA_018857735.1 Alviniconcha marisindica | reverse complement strand
TAATTTCTTCCCACTTTCTTCTACCTTCTGTAGATTCTGTTGGTACTTTCTTCCCACTTTCTTCAACCTTCTGTAGATTATGTTGGTACTTTCTTCCCACTTTCTTCTACCTTCTGTAGATTCTGTTGGTACTTTCTTCCCACTTTCTTCTACCTTCTGTAGATTCTGTTGGTACTTTCTTCCTACTTTCTTCTACCTTCTGTAGATTCTGTTGGTACTTTCTTCTACCTTCTGTAGATTCTGTTGGTACTTTATTCTACCTTCTGTAGATTCTGTTGGTACTTTATTCTACCTTCTGTAGATTCTGTTGGTTTTTCCTTCCCACTTTCTTCTACCTTCTATAGATTCTGTTGGTACTTTCTTCCCACTTTCTTCTACCTTCTGTAGATTCTGTTGGTACTTTCTTCTACCTTTTGTAGAGTCTGTTGGTATTTTCTTCCCATGCCTGTACTTAGACTAGGCGTCTTGTCAGCCTGTGAACAGCATCGCTGGAGTTACTGGAGGGGTACAGAGGTCAGTTAAGTACGGAACAATTCCTGTGCACATTTTTATGTCACGTGAATAAATATCCTTGTATCCTTGTGGAGGTATTAAACCTGTAAAGCCATTTTCGTACCTTGCACGCCAGCTAATGAGTCAGTGCAGATCTTTTGGGGAAGGGGGTTGGGGGGGGGAGGAGGGGGCCAACCTGAGAAGCTGCATAAGCACGCGAGGGTCACTCGCGGACAACTCTCAGCGGTCCTCAGACACGCCATGCCAGCACGTGCCAGCACAGGTTCACAATGTCGTTGAGAGGACGACATTATGCAAGCCGAGATCACAGCATAGCAGCATCAGAGTTCAGGAGCTGTGTGAAAGTCGAGGTGGCCGTCCTGGGCTTTCCGTCCTAACGAGCCTTACGGTTTCATTAGACGTAAAGCAACATTGAACCGTGCTTCGGCATTGGTCACAGTTTGTCCCTAATATGTCAACCGACATCCGAGGACATGAAGCTGTACTTCATCATCATAGCAGCGTAGCATTTAGCCTGTTTTGACAGGGGCCGGGGGCACTTCACTGGCTGATTGCTACACTGTCAACGGTGTACTGCTCATTGCAGGGACCCGTCCAATCTATCAGACAGCCGTGATGTCACACTCCTCGCTTTCCGGTACCCTCCTGCCAAACCTCCCTTTCTGGCACCCTTCCTCCAATCCTCGCTTTCCGGTACCCTTCTTCCAAACCTCTCTTTCCGCCACCTTTCCTTCAAACCTCGCATTCCAGCACCCTTCTTCCGAACCTCGCTTTAGGCACCCCTCTTCTAAACCTCGCTTTACTGCACCCTTTCCCAAAACCTCGCTTTCCGGCACCTTTTTCCAAACATCCCTTTCCGGCACCCTTTTACCAAACCTTGATTCCCGCACCCTTTTTCTAATCCTTGCTTTCCGGCACCCTTTTTCCAAACCTTGCTTCCCGCACCCTTTTTCTAATCCTTGCTTTCCGGCACCCTTTTTCCAAACCTTGCTTTCCAGACCCTTCCTCCAAAAGAAGGGCAATTTGTGGGTCATTGTGGGTCGTATGACCAGGACCCTTCCTCCAAAAGAAGGGCAATTTGTGGGTCATTGTGGGTCGTATGACCAGGACCCTTCCTCCAAAAGAAGGCCAATTTGTGGGTCATTGTGGGTCGTATGACCAGGACCCTTCCTCCAAAAGAAGGCCAATTTGTGGGTCATTGTGGGTCGTATGACCAGGACCTTTCCTCCAAAAGAAGGCCAATTTGTGGGTCATTGTGGGTCGTATGACCAGGACCCTTCCTCCAAAAGAAGGCCAATTTGTGGGTCATTGTGGGTCATTGTGGGTCATGCGACCAGGACCCTTCCTCCAAAAGAAGGCCAATTTGTGGGTCATTGTGGGTCATGCGACCAGGACCCTTGCTCCAAAAGAAGGCCAATTTGTGGGTCAACTAGTTTTTTTTAAATTCCTGACAAAGACGTTTCTATCGAAATATTGTAGTGTTGTGGTGTGTGTGTGTGTGTGTGTGTGTGTGTGTGTGTGTGTGTGTGTGTGTGTGCGTGCGTGCGTGCGTGCGTGCGTGCGTGTGTGCGTGCGTGCGTGCGTGTGTGCGTGCGTGCATGCATGCGAGCGTGTGTATGTGTGTGTGTGTGTGTGTGTGTGTGTGTGTGTGTGTGTGTGTGTGTGTGTGTGTGTGTGTGTGTGTGTGTGTGTGTGTGTGTGTGTGTCCTGTCTTCGTTTGCCTTGTTGTTTATGGCAAACACCGTATAGCTACACAGGCTGAGCCCTGCAATATGTGATCAGGCGAAAGGAGACTGGGCGAAACGTGTGGTGTCCTGCTGAGGCAGGACAGCGACCGCCGTGAAGTCAGCACTCTGGGGGTACAGCTGCTGGCCGGGGAGAGCCATCTGTGCTAGCCAGCGCTACGTGGACGTGGACACAATGCTAATTGGATGGCTGCATAAGTCCAGGGACAAGCGAAACAAAGCGGTGAGGCCGATGGAAGGAACGTGATTGTGTGAGATTGGGGACGTTGTTATAACCTAAACAGCTGAGTTCTTACCGGGCGTTTCTTCTGCTTCCTGGGCTACTTCTTAGCCTCCTCAGTCTGCTTTCTGACCTACCCTCATTTTACTGCCTACCCTCAGTCTGCTTTCTGACCTACCCTCATTTTACTGCCTACCCTCAGTCTGCTTTCTGACCTACCCTCATTTTACTGCCTACCCTCAGTCTGCTTTCTGACCTACCCTCATTTTACTGCCTACCCTCAGTCTGCTTCCTGACCTACCCTCATTTTACTGCCTACCTTCAATTTGCTTCCTGACCTACCATCAGTCTGCTTTCTGGTCTTCCCTCAGTCTACCTCCTGGTCTACCCTCAGTCTACCTCCTGGTCTACCCTCAGTCTACCTCCTGGTCTACCCTCAGTCTGCTTTCTGGTCTTCCCTCAGTCTACCTCCTGGTCTACCTACCCTCAGTCTGCTTCCTGCCTGAAGGCCCACTGAGATACCCGAGCCGTCTTGCCCCTTAAGGGGAAGCTCATTGTGATGTATTTTACACCAGGCGGATCGTCTGTTGGTCGGTGATTCTGAGTTTTTACACCCCGGCGGATGAGTCTTGTCCGTGCCGGCAATCAGCACTGGCGAAAGTGTTATGAGCAACATGTTCTGTCCGTGCGACCTGGCTGGTCAGTGTCGCATCAGACTGACAGTCAAAACACACACACACACACACACACACACACACACACACACACACACACACACCACACACACACACACACACACACCACACCACCACACCCACCACCACCACCACACCACCACCACACCACACCACACACACACACACCACACACACACACACACACACACACAGGGGAGGGGGGGGGGCAAAGAGGAAGGGGTGGCTGAAACAGAAAGATAAAAACAGAGAGAGAATTGATGTAAATTTGGAGCTGATTGATACTGGCCATAGGGAATTTTCGATACACCCTTTACTGGCTATTCCTAGTGGCCCGGTTATAATCAACAGTTTCTGCCGTGTCCCATCTGCTAACAGAAACGGAATACGGCCTTAAAAATAAATAATAATAAAATAAATAATAAGGACCGAAACAGGGAAAGGGATGAATGGCGGGGACTCTGGGGAAAGGATGAGGGGACGGGGACTGTGGGGAAAGGATGAGGTGAGGGGACTGTGGGAAAAGGATGAGGTGAGGGGACTGTGGGAAAAGGATGAGGGGAGGGAACTGTGGGAAAAGGATGAGGTGAGGGACTGTGGGAAAAGGATGAGGTGAGGGGACTGTGGGGAAAAGGATGAGGTGAGGGGACTGTGGGAAAAGGATGCGGTGAGGGGACTGTGGGGAAACGGATGAGGTGAGGGACAGTGGGAAAAGGATGAGGTGAGGGGACAGTGGGGAAAAGGATGAGGTGAGGGGACTGTGGGAAAAGGATGAGGTGAGGGGACGTGGGAAAAGGATGAGGAGGGGACTGTGGGAAAAAGGATGAGGTGAGGGGACTGTGGGAAAAGGATGAGGGGAGGGGACTGTGGGAAAAAGGATGAAGGGAAGTAAGGGACTGGGGAAAGGGGACTGTGGGAAGTAAGGGATGAGGGGAAGGGACTGTGGGAAAAGAGATGAAGGGAGGGGACTGTGGGGAAAGGGATGAAGGGAGGGGACTGTGGGGAAAGGGATGAAGGGAAGGGGACTGTGGGAAAAGGATGAGGTGAGGGGAATGTGGGGAAAGGATGAGGGGAGGGGACTGTGGGGAAAAGGATGAAGGGAAAGGGACTGGGGAAAGGGGACTGTGGGAAAGGGATGAAGGGAAGGAGACTGTGGGGAAAGGGGACTATGGGAAAGGGATGAAGGGAGAGAACTGTGGGGAAAGGGATAAAGGGAAGTGGACTGTGGGAAAGGGATGAGGGGAAGGGACTGTTGGAAAAGGGATGAAGGGAGGGGCTGTGAGGAAAGGGATGAAGGGAAGGGGACTGTGGGAAAAGGATGAGGGGAGGGGACTGTGGGAAAAGGATGAGGGGAGGGGAAAGGGGACTGTGGGAAAGGGATGAAGCGAGGGGACTGTGGGGAAAGGGATGAAGGGAGTGAACTGTGGGAAAAGGATGAGGGGGGGGGGACTGTGGGGAAAGGGATGAATGGAGTGGACTGTGGGGAAATGGATGAAGGGAGGGGACTGTGAGGAAAGGGATGAAGGGAGTGAATTGTGGGAAAAAGGTGAGGGGAGGGGACTGTGGGGAAAGGGATGAAGGTAGTGAACTGTGGGAAAAGGATGAGCGGAGGGGACTGTGAGGAAAGGGATGAAGGGAGGGGACTGTGGGGAAAAGGATGAAGGAAGTGGACTGTGGGGAAAAGGCTGAAGGGAGGGGACTGTGGGGAAAGGGATGAAGGAAGGGGAATGTGGGGAAAGGGATGAAAAGAGGGGACTGTAGAAATAGAAATAGAAAGATAAGATTTTTTACATTGACAGACGGACAGACAGATCTATAGATTACAGA
>JABMCL010002219.1:790000-802500 GCA_018857735.1 Alviniconcha marisindica | reverse complement strand
AAGTCCACTGCTACCGTTCTGAAACAAGATCCCAACACACAAAGGGTTAAAAAGAACGTTGATTTTAATAGGGCAAGCACGAAACACCAGCTGTTTCGAAACGTTACGAAACGTCATGTCCCATTCAAATCAACGTTCTTTTTAACCTTTTGGGTGTATAAAGCAAAAACAAAACCGTCACATGATTTTGTTCTTGTTTCTTCTGTTTTTGTTTTGGTATGGTGTGTGTGTGTGTGTGTGTGTGTGTGTGTGTGTGTGTGTGTGTGTGTGTGTGTGTGTGTGTGTGTGTGTGTGTGTGTGTGTGTGTGTGTGTGTGTGTGTGTGTGTGTGTGTGTGTGTGTGTGTGTTGTGTGTGTGTGTGTGTGTGTGTGTGTGTGTGTGTGTGTGTGTGTGTGTGTGTGTTGTGTGTGTGTGTGTGTGTGTGTGTAGGGGTTGTTGTTGTTGTTGTTTATTGTTGTTTTGCTTTCTGTTGGTTGGTTGTTGTTGTTTTTTGTTTTGTTTTGTTTTTGTTTTGTTTGTTGTTTTTGTTTTGTTTTTTGTTTTTTGGGGGGCGGAGGGGGCGGGAAGCCAAGGAAATAACTAGAACTGTTTACCTAGCTGTAGCAAAGCGGTGACTTCCTTCACCGAAGACCACGGCGATTACTGCAGCAGCCTTCAGAGCGGAATGGCCCGGGGAGCGAGATGCTGGCATTTCATAACAAGTAATGCCAAGTACCCATTAGCAGCGGAAACGCCAAAGCTCGAAATACTTCACAAGTCATGCAAGCTGTTCATTAAAACTTCAGCATACTCTGCGCTTTTTTGCCGCTCGTCCTGTGTGTGGGAGGGGGAGGGGGAAGGGGGGGGGGGGGGGGGGGGGGGGGGCACAGACTGGAGTACTGAAGGTCTTCGGTCACCTGTCCTTCAACTGTGGTGGTCACGTATGCATGACGTGACGGTTGAGCCCTGCAAGTCCTCGTCCTGATCCATGTTTAGTGGTCATTTTTTGCACACGTAAGCTAAATCTGTGTGTGTGTGTGTGTGTGTGTGTGTGTGTGTGTGTGTGTGCATGCGAGAGAGAGACAGAGACAGAGAGACACACGCGCGCGCGCACACACACACACACACACACACACACACACACACACACACACACACACCACGACACCACACACACGAGCAGCACGCACGCACGCACGCACGCACGCACAGCACGACACCACCACACACCACCACCACAGCACACACCACACACACACACACACACACACACACACACATCACACACACACACACACACACACACACATCACCACACCGACAAATCACGTATGAATATCCATGAAAAGTAAAAGATACAATACCTGTCGCATGTAACAAAACGTGCTGTAGTAACAAAACGTGCCGTAAAATGCCTACAAAACGTGCCTAGTGACAAAACGTACGTAGTGCAACGTACGAGTGACAAACGTGCTGTAGTAACAAACGTGCCTACAAAACGTGCCTAAGTGTACAAAACGTGCCGTAGTGACAAATCGTGTCGTAGTGACAAATCGTGCCGTAGTGACAAAACGTGCCGTAGTGACAAATCGTGCCACAACACGCCTGTCTCGAAATGTCAACTATGTAGCTCTGTTGTCTGCTTCCGAGTAGACCCATTGAGTTCTTGTCGTAAAAGAACTGATTGAGTGACTAGCTTTACACAGCGCGTTTTCTTTAGCTTTTGTTTTGCTGTTGTTGTTTTGGTTTTGGTTTGTTTGTATGGTGCTTTTTGTTTGTTTGTTTGTTGATTGGTTGGTTGGTTGGTTGGTTGGTTGGTTGGTTGGTTGGTTTGTTTGTTTGTTTATCCACAGAAGTGATATACGTTACACAGTGCCGTTTGGTTGTTTAAATGGCGTGCCACATAAAACTGTTGGCGTCTCGGCGCGCGTTCTGTGAGCGCCATAACTGTATAGGCCTTCAACCACGCACCAGCCTACAGTGTCACTTCATTTATTCGAAGCCACATATGTAGCGTGCATGTTCAGTTTCTGGTGGGTCTTCATGGTCTCCTAGCTTCATGCATTTAAAAATGTGAAACAGCAAAATTCTTTTTCGGGATCCATAATTTCTGTCTTTTTATGTGTGTGTGTGTGTGTGTGTGTGTGTGTGTGTGTGTGTGTGTGTGTGTGTGTGTGTGTGTGTGTGTGTGTGTGTGTGTGTGTGTGTGTTAGAGAGAGAGATAGAGAGATGTCTTTGTGACGTCATCATAATCAGATAATGTAAATTCGTTCAAAGTAATTGAGGCAGTTTTAAAATAGAGAGGATCAACTTTGGCCTTATACATAATTATTTGTCTATTAAATATTCATAAAAGAGAAGATATTTATAAACTTGCAAGACCTATGCACACAAGCAGACGTGCAATTGCGTCGGTCCAGTTCAGAATGTATTCTGCAGATATTCGAGCTCTTCCGGATCCAGGCCAACCAGGCCAACCTGTCGCTGGAATAGATGGTGAGCGGAATGATGACCATCGGCGAGGATGAACTTGGCCCTGAAAGCAGCACGCGTGATGCAGATGGACCTAAATGGTGGGCGTCCACACTCTACGATCTTTGATGCCGTTCTCAATTTTGCATGCAAATAGATGATTTGTGGCTGGGTCATGTTGACCCGTACAAGGTGGTGGGAGCATGTTCAGCACGTTCTCGTGTGATTGTTGTATGGAATTAATCACTGAATTTGCCGTCGAATTATTCATTGAATTTAGAAGTGGACTACTGGTGACAAATTTGTGATCTCACTTTCTAACGGAGTGTGGGTGGAGGGGGAGGGGTGGCAACCGCACTGTAGTCTGTACCCAGCAAATCGTCAATTTATACTGAATGGGGTGCAACCGCACTGTTGTCAGTACCCTGCTAATCGTCAATTTATACTGAATGGGGTGCAACCGCACTGTAGTCTGTACCCTGCAAATCGTCAATTTATACTGAAGGGGGTGCAACCGCACTGTAGTCTGTACCCTGCTAATCGTCAATTTATACTGAATGGGGTGCAACCGCACTGTTGTCATGGTACCCTGCTAATCGTCAATTTATACTGAATGGGGTGCAACCGCATTGTAGTCTGTACCCTGCTAATCGTCAATTTATACTGAATGGGGTGCAACCGCACTGTAGTCTGTACCCTGCTAATCGTCAATTTATACTGAATGGGGTGCAACCGCACTGTAGTCTGTACCCTGCTAATCGTCAATTTATACTGAATGGGGTGCAACCGCACTGTAGTCTGTACCCTGCTAATCGTCAATTTATATGAATGGGGTGCAACCGCACTGTAGTCTGTACCCTGCAAATCGTCAATTTATAATGGGGTGCAATCGCACTGTAGTCTGTACCCTGCTAATCGTCAATTTATACTGAATGGGGTGCAACCGCACTGTAGTCTGTACCCTGCTAATCGTCAATTTATACTGAATGGGGTGCAACCGCACTGTAGTCTGTACCCTGCTAATCGTCAATTTATATAATGGGGTGCAACCGCACTGTAGTCTGTACCCTGCTAATCGTCAATTTATACTGAATGGGGTGCAACCGCACTGTTGTCTGTACCCTGCTAATCGTCAATTTATACTGAATGGGGTGCAACCGCACTGTAGTCTGTACCCTGCTAATCGTCAATTTTTACTGAATGGGGTGCAACCGCACTGTTGTCTGTACCCTGCTAATCGTCAATTTATACTGAATGGGGTGCAATCGCACTGTAGTCTGTACCCTGCTAATCGTCAATTTACAATGGGGTGCAACCGCACTGTAGTCTGTACCCTGCTAATCGTCAATTTGTAATGGGGTGCAACCGCACTGTAGTCTGTACCCTGCTAATCGTCAATTTTAATGGGGTGCAACCGCACTGTAGTCTGTACCCTGCTAATCGTCAATTTATAATGGGGTGCAATCGCACTGTAGTCTGTACCCTGCTAATCGTCAATTTATAATGGGGTGCAATCGCACTACTTCGGTGGATACTGAGGTCCGATGCCAGTGAATTCGTACACTCTGTTCAAGAAATAGTTTCATTTTCGGTGGATAGTCAAAAACGCGCTATAAAAAGCTAGCCATTCGTGTAGAATCACATGCGAGTGCAGAGAGTCTGCTCGAGAGCGGAGAATAGCGCTGTATAAAAGCGATCAACAACAACAGTATGTACCCTGCAAATCGTCAATTTACGATGGGATGCAATCGTACCGCAACCATTATTACCCTGCAAATCGTCAATTTACGATGGGATGCAATCGTACCGCAACCATTATTACCCTGCAAATCGTCAACTTACGATGGGATGCAATCGTACCGCAACCATTATTACCCTGCAAATCGTCAATTTATGATGGGATGCAATCGCACTAGAACCTGTATCCCGCAAACAGTCATTCTGAAGCTGTGTATCAATTTGGCGGACAACTCACACGTTACCAAAGACGCGCAAGTTCTGTGACTGATCAAATCATCAAAAAATGTCAGTAAATCACGTGAAAATTTCGCTTTACACTATTTTATTACTGGTTGCAAGATCCCCTAAAATACGGCCCAACACGACCCGTTTTAAGTGTCGCCAAAGCAGGGCCGGTGGGCTGAAGAGATACAGTGTATTGTCTGTATTTTCTGTGATGAACCTGACGTTATTTTGACATAAAAGGTTCAAAAGAACGGTATTTATTAGGCCAAAATACAACATGCGAATTTTCGGGGTAATTCCCTTTATATTGCTACAAAGCGACACTTTAACAACAAATAAACAGTGAAAAACGATGAAAATTGCTATGTTGTTTTCCCGTCCAGTTGTGTTTTGTCCTAATAAAAAGCGTGTTGTTTTTTACGTCTTTTATGTCTTTGGGTCTTGTTTTAGAAGGCTAGCAGTCATTCTTCTTTAGATTTGTGTTAGTTTCACAGACTGGGCAGACACGCTAGATTCATCTCTATAAATATAGAACGGTTTCACACAACAGAGACATGTTTTCCAGGTGTGTGTGGTGTGTGTGGAGGTGGTGTTTGGGGGAGGGGGGGGTGGATCTATGCAATATCTAAGGACTAAACCTGCGCTGAAGTAGTTAACTGTATATATATAACTTATATGAATCAAGCTTTATACACCATGAGGTATATGAATCAAGCTATATAAACCATAAGGTATATAAATCAAGCTATATACACCCTAAAGTATATGAATCAAGCTGTATATTTGGAATTCATTCCCACAAGACCTTAGACACTGCTCTACCCTTTCATCTTTTAAAGCCAAACTGAAAACCTTCCTCTTCTCACAGTATTTTCATCCCAAATAATATCAGTACCCAGTTTCTGCTACATTCGTGTGTGTGTGGGGGGGGGGGGGGGTGTTTCAGTGTGTGTGTGTGTGTGTGTGTGTGTGTGTGTGGCTCGGCAGTGTTTGTTTTTCCGTAGAATACTTTATGTAAATTGTTTTGGTAGGACTGTGCTCTACATGTGTATAGAATATATTTAGGTTAATGTGTATCATGTGAGCGCTCAGGGCGTTGATGAGCGCATGATAAATAAATGTACATTATTATTATACACCCTAATGAATCCAGCTATATACACCCTAAGGTATATGAATCAAGACATATGAATCAAGTATATATGAATCAAGTTGCACTAAAATGTACTGACTCTGGTTGCTCCGTTGTATGTCGAACTACAGCATAATAGTGATTCCAGATAAACCGTCAATCAAGCTCCACTGGAAAGCAGAGATTCAAGCTATATTTTAACGCAGTGAATCAAGCTACTGTAAAGTAGTGAATCAATAAGCTACGTTGCAGTGCAAGAAGCGTGCCACACGTGTGTGTGTGTGTGTGTGTGTGTGTGTGTGTGTGTGTGTGTGTGTGTGTGTGTGTGCGTTCGTGCGTGTGTATGTGCCTGTTCATTTTGTAACATCACACACACACACACACACACACACACACACACACACACACACACACACACACACACACACACGCAGCCCCTCCCACACACACACACACACACACACACACACACACACACACACACACACACACACGAGCGCGCGCGCGCGCGCGCAAACACTTTTTTCTTTTGTGATCTGTTTATTTATTACAAACATTTGAACACACTGCAAGATTCTCGAGTCGTGGTCTAAGGAAACATAAACACTAAGACAACATAAAACTAAGGTTTGCAGAGACGGGAGCGAACAGTCCAAGAGTCCACCTGGTTGTCAGTGGAAACCGATGCCGACACAAGCATGTAGAGCAGCAAGCGAAAGGATACAACTCTTCCATCTAGATGTCGGTGTGTCGGCTTGGATTGTCGACCCTGAAAGAACCATGGACTCGTGCATTTGACTGCTTTTGTCACAAAAGACTGGGCTAGTGAGCTCTCGTTCCGTTTAGTTGTTGTTTTGTTGTTGCTTTTTTGTTTGTTTTTTGAGCACGCACATGTGTGTGAGTGTGTGTGTGTGTGTGTGTGTGTGTGTGTGTGTGTGTGTGTGTGTGCGTGCGGCTGCGTGTGTGTCCGTGTGCATTTGTTTGCATGTTGTGTGTTTTTGCTGGTTATGTGCGTGTGGTTTTGGTTTGGTTTGGTTTTTTGTTTTGGTGCGTGTGTGTGTGTGTGTGTGTGTGTGTGTGTGTGTGTGTGTGTGTGTTGTTGTGTGTGTTTGTTGTTGTTGTTGTTGTTGTTGCTGTTGTTGTTGTTTGCTGTTATTGTTTTTTGTTGTTGTTTTACCTATTCCCGATTAACTGTGTGCTAAATTTCTCAGTCGTTTGTTTTGAGGTGACCATCTGGACGTTGTAGTCCAGTGACTGACACATGATCAAAACATACGAGAGGTTAAGAAGAACGCTACTGCGTGTGCAAAACTAGTTCAGTGCAAACATCCTTGTCTAGCTACAGACACTAAGACATTGCTGCTTAGATGGGCTGTTTTTGTTTCTTTCTTTCTTCGACTTGTTTTGGTCGTATTTCTCTCTCTCTCTCTCTCTCTCTCTCTCTCTCTCTCTCTCTCTCTCTCTCTCTCTCCTTCTTGGGGGGGGGGGGGGGGGGGCTGTATTTGTGGGGGGGGGGGGTCTTGTGGGTTTTGTCATTTAGTTTTTTTGGGGGGAGGTGGGGGGCGGAGCTTGTGTGTGTGTGTGTGTGTGTGTGTGTGTGTGTGTGTGTGTGTGTGTGTGTGTGTGTGCGTGTGTGTGTGTGGTGTGTGTATGAGTGTGTGTGTGTGTGTGTGTGCGTGTGTGTGTGTTTGTGTGTGTGTGTGGAGGGGGGGGGGTCGTTTTGTTTTAGTTTTTTGTAGGTTGTTTTTTGTATTTATTGCTTTTTGTTGTTATTGTGGTTTTATTTCTTTGTTTGGTTGACTGATTGCTGCTGATTCCTGCTTGACTGGGTGTTAAATCCTGGACTCAGTCAGTGAACGGTGTGTATTACTCACCGAGGCTTGCGGGCCTCAACCCGCATGCTTGATTAACTGGTGCGCCACCACAACGAACGGGAGGTTGAAGGCCACGCCGAAATAGATGATGAAGTAAACGGTGAGTTTGTACCGGTTGGTGATGCTGAACGGCAGGGTCTGAAACAGATGGCAAAACCCGACTGATAGCGCCGGGCCGGTTTACGTCCAGTGTCAGCTCTGCCATTATGACTGGAGATGTCACCTTTTAAACTGGCCACTTTCAGACTGGGGAGAGAGAGATGTCACTTGTAAACTGGCCACTTTCAGACTGGGGAGAGAGATGTCACTTGTAACTGGCCACTTTCAGACTGGGAGAGAGAGATGTCACTTGTAGACTGGCCACTTTCAGACTGGGGGAGAGAGATGTCACTTGTAGACTGGCCACTTTCAGACTGGGGAGAGAGATGTCACTTGTAGACTGGCCACTTTCAGACTGTGGAGAGAGAGATGTCACTTGTAAACTGGCCACTTTCAGACTGTGGAGACTGAGAGAAATGTCACTTGTAGACTGGCCACTTTCAGACTGTGGAGAAAGATGTCACTTGTAGACGGCCACTTTCGCGTAGAGGAGCCAGACTGGCCACTTCGATGTATGTCACTGTAACTGGCCACTTTCAGACTGTGGAGACTGAGAGAAATGTCACTTGTAGACTGGCCACTTTCAGACTGTGGAGAAAGATGTTATTGCGGCACATTTTGTCACTACGGCACGTTTTGTCACTAAGGTGACAAAACGTGCAGCGATGCTGCACGTTTTGTCACTAACGAGGTAGTGACAAATCGTGCAGGCATTGCACCTTTTTTTCTCACTTGGATATTAGTACATGTGATATTGTATGTGTCACCTGTGTGTATGTGTGTGTGTGTGTGTGTGTGTGTGTGTGTGTGTGTGTGTGTGTGTGTGTGTGTGTGTGTGTGTGTGTGTCGTGCGTTGGTGCGTGCGTGCGTGCGGCGTGCCGCGTGCGAGCGTGTGCGTGCGTGCCGGCGTGTCGTGCGTGCCTGCGTCAAAGAGAGAGAGACAGAGAGACAGAGACAGAGAGAAGGAAAGAGAGAAAGTCAGAGAAAGAAACAGAGAAGGAAAGAGAGAAAGTCACAGAGAGAGTCAGAGAGAGAGAAAGAGAAAGAGAGCGAGCGAGCAAGAGAGACAGACAGAGACAGAGAGACAGACAGAGAGACAGACAGACAGAGAGGGACAGAGACACAGGAGAGAGAGACAGACAGACAGACTGACTGACAGACAGAAGACAGACAGAGACAGAGCGGTAGCGAGAGAGAAAGAGAGAGAGTGAAAGAGGGAGAGAGAGCGAGAATAAAAACATGTTAGGCACATATTATACTACAAAATGTACAAGATGCTGCATCACACCCAAAGTCAGTCCACATATCTCATCAATCCATACTAGCCATTCAGTCAAACAAGGACATCCACAACACACAATCAAACCACATTATGTTTCAGTCTCTGTATCTATAGTCATATTTCACACAGTTCTCAGAGCTATGGGCAGCAGTAGCCTCGCAGTCTACTCAAAGCAATACAGAATTTCAGTTTAGCGCTGACTGAGGTGGGGATAATAAACACAACACACAATACACAAGCGGGCGCGCTCTCTGCCACGGAAAAAATGCACATCCACAACACACACACACACACACACACACACACACACACACACACACACACACAAACGAGGAAAGGAAAAGACAGGTTATAGTGCTGCTGGCGAAGGAGTGACAAAACGTGCAGCGAGTGGACCTTTCGGCACGTTCTGTCACCACGTAGTGACAAAACGTGCCGGAGTGACAAAACGTGCAGGCAGTGCATCAAATTTGACACGTTTTGTCACCTTAGTGACAAAACGTGCCGTATTGACAAAACGTGCCGCAACAGATGTCACTCGTAGACTGGCCACTTTGAGACTGTGGAGAGAGAGATGTCACTTTTAGACTGCATGGCCACTTTCGGACTGGGGAGAGAGAGATGTCACTTGTAGACTGGCCACTTTCAGACTGTGGAGAGAGAGATGTCACTTGTAGAGTGCATGGTCATTTTCAGACTGGGGAAAGAGAGAGACGTAGAGGACAGAGAGAGAGAGATGTCACTTGTAGACTGGCCACTTTCAGAGAGAGAGAGAGAGAGAGAGAGAAGAGAAGAAGAGAGAGAGAGAGAGATGTCACTTGTAGAGTGCATGGCCACTTTCAGACTGTGGAGAGAGAGATGTCACTTGTAGACTGGCCACTTTCAGACTGTGGAGAGAGAGAGAGAGATGTCACTTTCAGACTGGGGAGAGAGAGATGTCACTCGTAGACTGGCCACTTTCAGACTGTGGAGAGAGATGCCACTCGTAGACTGGCCACTTTCAGACTGTGGAGAGAGATGCCACTCGTAGACTGGCCACTTTCAGACTGTGGAGGGAGAGGAAACTGAACATAAGGAGGGTCAGGGGCTAGGATGCATGACGTTAACAATATAATGGTAACAGTAATGATAATAATGGCTACTTAGAGCGTTTATCCCGCACAGGCCCTAAGCGCTTACACATTCTTTAACTGTACATGTTTTCAAGATTCAATGCATACAAAACACACAGACTCACACACACACACACACACACACACACACACACACACACACACACACACACACACACCACACACACACACACACACACACACACACACACACACACACAAAATACACACACACACACACACACACACACACACACACACACACACACACACACACACACACACACACACACACGCACGCACACGCAGACACACTCGTATATCAGGGCAACGGGACTGAAGAAACGGTTTTTGAAATGACTAGGTTTTCATGGAAGATCTAAAAGAACTGACAGAGATCAAATGACAGACAGAAACGTTAATAGTTTGGTAAAAATGAATAAAACCATCGGTGCTACAAGGCGTCGCCTGGGTAAGACCTCCAGGTAGCATGGATCAACCCACTTGCCACCTGGTACATCAATAATTCAGTGGCCGGGTCGTTGCTGCTTCCTTTTTTTTAAAGGCGGAGGATGAGAGGCGGAGGAGAATGTGTCAGAACGCAACAGGAGAGGCGAGGAGAATGCGTCAGAACGCAACAGGAGAGGCGAGGAGAATGCGTCAGAACGCAACAGGAGAGGGGGAGGAGAATGTGTCAGAACGCAACAGGAGAGGCGAGGAGAATGCGTCAGAACGCAACAGGAGAGGCGAGGAGAATGCGTTAGAACGCAACAGGAGAGGCGAGGAGAATGCGTCAGAACGCAACAGGAGAGGCGCGTGTTATTTCATTCAGATGTTACAAGTGGCAATAATGCCGGATAACACACTTATAGAATTCGCTCACCGACTTTTGAAAAACGCCCGTGTTATTGTGAAGGCCAACTTCCTGGTAAGCACTAAACATGCACACTGACGCGGCCAGGTCAGTGTGACCGCAAATAACCAAACTGTTCTTCCGTTTTCCCTCCACTTCACCCAGTCTTTGCTTTCTGCAAGCCCTCAACGGTGCTTAGCAAAGGTGCACGTACGGGCAGGCAGATTAGTGCAAAGGCTGGTTCGTCACAACTGCACTGGGTACGATTAACACGGGATCTAGTGGTTCTCTGTAACAACTGATGACACTACTAGAGGGGGCAGAAACAAAGGTCAGAAATAAGTGAGCGTGGAAGGGGGGGGGAGGGGGGAGATGCCGCGTGGGTGCGTACAGATGCGTGCGTGCGGGTGTGTATGTCTGTGTGTGCGCGTGCATGTGGCGTGCGTGCGTGCGTGTGTGTGTGTGTGTACATTTTGCACTGACATAGCTATGTCTGAACCCGTGCGTGCGTGCGTGCGTGCGTGCGTGCGTGTGTGTGTGTGTGTGAGTGAGTGAGTGTACATTTTGCACATAGTTATGTTTGAACCCATGTTCATGTGTACATTATGCGTTAGCTGTTTTGTTAAATTACAAGTCTCTGTCTCGATGTACATAATGTGTGGTGTTCTGTTACGTTTCTTCGGCGCATTAAGCCGCTTTATAAATGTTCATTAACATTATTATTCTGAAATGACGGGATGGAACGGATATCGAAACCAGCGTTTTTCACGCCCGGTCAACGTATATGCCAGAAGTGGTCCTGCCACTGACAGTGTCAACGTATCAATCAACATCAAGATCGCCCCAAAGAGAGTTATCATGTTCCGGTGCAAATACTTCCCATCATGAAAAAGAGGTAGAAAAAGTGGCAAATTATTTGGCGCAGGCAAGGAACGATGATGAAACTGGCCAAAAATGACGTATTGCCATGACGTATCTCATTTCGGCTTTTCTCGGAGTTTAACTATTTTAAGACAATGGCTGTTTTACGTCATCATTTATGACATGCAGCAAAGACAAATTTTGATGCTTCGAACTTACTAACAATAAAAAAAAATGTGAACGTCAGTGGATTTTTCTATTTCAACCATTTCTTTGAAAATAAAGGTCTTCAGATTTAAAGCTTATAGTTATGCCCAAAACTGTAAATTTCGCGAAACTGAAAATCGTCCAGTTAATAAATAATATTAACTGAAGTATTTATAAAGCGCAAGGTCTTGTCCGTAGAGACTGTTATTCTAAGCGCATGAGATCTTTCTCGTCTGCAAGGTCTCGTCATGCTATTCAAAATTAAAAAGTAAACTCTCTTTGGGTTCGCACCAAAGCTGTAACTATAAGCGAAAATCGAAATTAACCCCTTCACTGCCCCAGCTACATTTCCGGGGTTGAAAAGTGCACACACAGGCCTGCAAACAGTATATTTCCCGGTCCTGCTACAACTCTACTTTCAGTACTGTGCGTCTTGGTGGAGATCCTTTCACGTGCTAACGCAAAAAAAGAAAAAGGTTTAAGGAATTCAGATTTCGCACTTCTGTTGGTCGTTTTCAAGATACGTCGTGGCAGTGAAAGGGTTAAGTCGTTAAACTATGTACTTAGGACGAAATCGAACGCTTCTCGTCTCAAGGGTGGGAGGCACAGGACGAAATCGAACACTTCTCGTCTCAAAGGTGGGAGGCACTTTTCTGGTCACAAA
>JABMCL010002219.1:782500-785000 GCA_018857735.1 Alviniconcha marisindica | reverse complement strand
ACTCTTGTCACGGCCACACACGGACAAAATCAATGAAATTTCCTCAGAAAAGTATTCCGCTCACAGTCCAGAAGCCAGGCAGTGGACCAGCTAACTGGAGCATAATTATCGCTGCACATGTCATTAACCGGTAGATACCGGTATGGATGCTTACACCATACATAAATGTACAAGTCGATAATATAAGGGAGAGAGAAAATACCAATAATATGTGTGACTGTCGCTTGTTGGACGTTATACGTGTAACAGTGCAGAATCAAAACTGTATTTAAGTGTAACAATGCAAAATCGTTTTTAAAATGTGTAACAATGCCGAGTAAAACTGTTTAAACGAAATACATAAATATAAAAAGTGTAACAATGCCGAGTAGAAAAATGTGTAACCAGGCCGAATAAAAGATGTTTTTAAAAAGAAAGAGTTAATATAACTATTTAATGTTTCTTTATAATATCTAAAATAGGCAACTTTAAATTTGATTTACCGGTCCGTGTTCAACATCAAACATCTGAGATGATGTAAGCAAGTTCCAAGGCAAATTTACTGCTCCGTGTTCAACATCGAAACTTCCGAGATGATGTAAACACGTTCGAAGACAAATTTACTGGTCCGTGTTCAACATCACACGAGATGATGTAAACACGTTCCAAGGCAAATTTCGCAGGAAAGTGTTATTATTTTATCTGAGATAAAACATGGTGTTTGCGGGTATGTTGCATTTTTCTCACCAACGACCTTTTCCAGTGTAAATAAAAACAACAGTAACGCCACATTCTGTTCAGAATTTTCGGTTTTCTTGAAACCTTTCTCAACGAACTGTGACTGAAGAATGCTGAGCGTCACAAACACATACGTAAACACATGCGTAATTAAATGTAACTATTTTTTCTAGTGATTTCAAACGTGTTGCTTTACAGCTGGGCTGTAAGAAAGACTACATCTACAGTTTCTGCATCACTGCAAGGACGAGTTCTGTACGAGTGTTAGAGTCATCTCCCATGAAAGTCCAAATATTCACAACTTTCTGCTCACATTTGGATTCACACACACGCAAACTGCCTGCATAATTATTATTATGCGTCTTACATCTGGTTTAGCTGTACTATTTCTATGTTATGTATCAGATCTTTCGTTGGTGTTTCACATTTTTGGCGTAGATCTAATTTGAAGGCTGCATAACACGATAGACACAAGAAGCAAATGTTCAGGCAAGTTCTTTTTCTCTGTCGCCTTTTTGTTGGGGGAAATGAAGCGAACATGGACAAGCAAGTTTGTCTGTGGATGAAATGTCCGCAGTGCCGCTTACCATTTTGTGTTTGTGTCGGCATTGTCTGGCATTTTGTGGAGTTGACAGTGGGTTCCATATGAACATTTCTGCCAATGCAGTGGCTTGCGGTCAAAGCATTGCGTTGGAATAACGTTTAGGTTTCGGACTGCAAAGTCTACAGGGGTGGACAAACAGTCTTGCCCCAATGCTGCTCGTAGATAGAGAATACAGAATACATTCATCCCATTACGGGAATGACATTGTCATCTCGCACATGAAACAAAAACAACCAAAACCAAAACCCAAAAACATAAACAGATCTTGATCTATCAGCAGTTCTGCCTCTTTTTCAATCTTTCTTTTCTATTTAAAATGGAAATTGTGTCACCCCCCCCCCCCCCCCCCCCCCCCCACCATCGCGGTACGTGACTGTTTTTTCTTCTTCTTTTTTAATTTTTTAATTTTTTAGGATATATAATTGTTTTTCGGGAAGTAGGCGGATAAAGAACTGCAAAAATATGATGTTGTGTAAAGCAAAAAGTACAGGAGGCGGTGAAAAGTTAAGATTTACATCTACGGCCAGCATCTGTCGATGGACTCCGAAATAGATTTGTACAATGAATCAATGAACCAAGAACTGAATTCCAAAATTCGACTTTGAAAAAAGAACCAAAGATGCGTTCTTACAGATATGCTCCAAACACATAAACGGCTAAACATTCCTGTTTCAGGTTTTTTGTTTTTTGTTTTGTTTTTCTTACAAACATGCCGCGGGAAAGAAAAAAAATCGACCGATTTTTGATCTAAAGGTCAACGCGTCATTCAGTTCTTTCGGCCACGAAAAGTAAAAGAACGCCGGGGGATGGAACAGACACACTGAAAGCACTTTTTTCGTTCTTTCTTTCTTTCTCAAAACCACCAACAACAACAAAATACAGACACAATGAACACGATGCTCATGTTCTTTTCGTCTTCTTCTTCTATTCCTTTTTTTCTTTTTTCTTTCCCCTTCGAGAACGGTTGGCAGGATGTTTAAAAAAACAAACAAATCTAATTAGACAACTAACGAACCAAGTAAAAGAAAGAAAGAGAAAGTTAGGAAACGGTCACTTACCGATCCCGGAACGCCGTACTGCTGCCAGGTCTGACTGTGATCCACCAGAGCCCGGGGGGTGGTGCTGAAGACCCGGGAGGCAGGGCGCTTCAGCAGTAGACGAGAAACCGACAACCTTGCT
>JABMCL010002219.1:767500-775000 GCA_018857735.1 Alviniconcha marisindica | reverse complement strand
GGTATAAACTGACGATTGGGACATGTTGACGAAGGGGGCATGTTGACGACCGGTTGGTGCTGGGGACAGGCTGACGAAATGGACAGGCTGACGAAGTGGACAGGTCTATTGAGGAGAGGGGCAGGCTGACGAATGGACAGGTCTATTGAGGAGATTGAGGGCAGGTGACGAAGTGGACAGGTCTATTGAGGAGAGGGACATGCTGACGAAAGGGACAGGTTGACGAAGTGGACAGGTCTATTGAGGAGAGGGACAGGCTGACGAAATGGACAGGTCTATTGAGGAGAGGGGCAGCTGACAAAGTGGACAGGTCTATTGACGAGAGGGGCAGGTTGACGAAGTGGACAGGTCTATTGAGGAGAGGGGCAGGTTGACGAAGTGGACAGGTCTATTGAGGAGAGGGGCAGGTTGACGAAGTGGACAGGTCTATTGAGGAGAGGGGCAGGTTGACGAAGTGGACAGGTCTATTGAGGACAGGGGCAGGCTGACGAAGTGGACACAGGCTTACGAAGTGGACAGGTCTATTGAGGAGAGGGGCAGGCTGACGAAGTGGACAGGTCTATTGAGGAGAGGGGCAGGCTGACGAAGTGGACAGGTCTATTGAGGAGAGGGGCAGGCTGACGAAGTGGACAGGTCTATTGAGGAGAGGGGCAGGTTGACGAAATGGACAGGTCTATTGAGGAGAGGGACAGGCTGACGAAGTGGACAGGTCTATTGAGGAGAGGGGCAGGTTGACGAAATGGACAGGTCTATTGAGGAGAGGGGCAGGCTGACGAAGGGATAAGCTAAAGACAGGTGCCGCTATCCCCTTTATATTATAATATACACAGTGCCTTTCGTTCTTACTTGTGATTACAGTCTTCTCTTTGGTAACTTGCGGGTGAAAAAACTCACCATGAGAACTGGGAATGCAGTTGTTGTTTTTTAAATCAAAGAGAGCTAGGAAAAAGAACACACACACACACACACACACACACACACACACACACACACACACACACACACACACAACACACACACACACACACACACACACACACACACACACACACACACACACACACACACACACACACACACACACACACACACACACACACACACACACACACCGATACGCACGCTGAGGCGCGCGCAGGGATAAAAACAAAAAACAAATCAAACTAATCTGGTTTTGGTCGTGGAGGAGGGACGGACGGGGAGGGGCGGGGAGGGGGGGGGGGGCGGCACTCAGCCACACACTCAAAAACAGTTCACCCGCTGACAAGCCTTTGGTCGTCCATTTGGTTCTGACACCTTGGCATGCTGACCACTCAGTCGCTGTAAGCTATCGGAGCGTGTGGCAGCATCCTCAGCGAGCATCGAGCAGCAGTCAGACTGCAGCAACCACCCTCATCGTGGTCATGGCAACTCCCAGCGCTGGTTTACAACGCCCTTCCTTCAACCACTGCCATAATTCATTACGCCATAGGTCTCGGAAAACTGTCAGCTAACGTTCGGTGTTTCGTTGGTGTTCAGAAGGCAGTAAGTTTGTGAGCGACAACTCAAATTATATCAGGTGTTTCTTTTCTAACCGCCCATGTTGCTTACCCCAGCACGAACTAAACCAAACTCTTTTGAATCGAGAAGGAACTCTTTTCCTACCCGGGGCGGACGCGCCTCATGCTTACGTGCCTGCTTGGACACTGCGTTGCTTCTACAGGCGTATTAATACCCAAACCTTTCCAAAGGCGCTGACAGCGTCGGTGGACAGCTGCGCGGATAAAGAGTGCCCCTTCCGTGGCGTCACCAGTTCTGGCAAAGTTGCGAGGACGGTGCCGGAAAGCGATGCTCGGAGAGTGTGGCCATGGTTGACTGGGCATAAAACAAGCAATTTCCTTCCTTCCCTGCAACAGCCCGTGCGACTGGCCCGTCCCGCCCCGACGTCTGGCTAGACAGCGCCTGCTCTCTGGCGGGCCAGTGCTACAGACTAACGAACACTGGAACGGCTGGTGGGACAAAGGCCCGGCCGTTGGAGCCGGCGACGTTTGACAGCATCATTTGCATATTCATGACGGCTGTTCAGTCTCTCCATCTCCGGACGGATAGGTTTGTGAGTTTAGGCTGTAAGAATCAGTGTGGTTCTTTATCGTCCGGCGGAGTGCACGGTGACTACAGCTTGTTGCATCAGTCAGCTGGGCCGGTTTTCTGGCGCTAATCCCGCCAATGTCGTGTGAGTGCTTGCGGCATTTCCTTTCTTTAACTACTGTGTCAGTGAGCTTTTCTGTGTGTGAATACTCATGCTATTCTGTGTCTGTGGGCTTTTCTGTGTGTGAATACTCATACTGTTCTGTGTCTGTGGGCTTTTCAGTGTGTGAATACTCATATTGTTCAGTGTGTCAGTGGGCTTTTCTGTGTGTGAATACTCATACTGCTGTGTCTGTGGGCTTTTGTGTAAATACTCATATTGTTCTGTGTCAGTGGGCTTTTGTGTGATTACTCATACTGTTCTGTGTCAGTGGGCTTTTGTGTGAATACTGACACTGTTCAGTGTGTCAGTGGGCTTGTGTGTGAATACTGATACCGTTTCGGCTTTTTTGTATGGCTCTGTGTCAGTGTTAAAGGGAATAATGTTGCTTACCGTCCGCAGAGGCGAGGTGGCCTGTTAGGGACGGGGACAAGGGGGCCGGGGGGGGGGGGGGGGGGGAGGCGAGGGGAAGACTCGAGACAGGCGCCAACCCGGAAGACCAAGGCTGTCGTGGACCGCCGCCAGAACTACAGAAAATTAAGGCAGTGTCCGCTCGGCATTGCGCAGCAACTACAGCACCAAGCAATTGCTGTCCCAACTGCTATGCGGAACAGAGTCACAAAGACAATGTCCGCAGCTCCGCCGTCGGGAAGCAACTGAAGCAAAAGAAGTCCAACTCTCAAGCCCAGCTCCACCTCCCTGCTCTTCATCTCTTCTGGGCTAACTTGAGGGTCCAGCTCCACCTCCCTGCTCTTCATCTCTTCTGGGCTAACTTAGGGGTCCACCTCCCTGCTCTTCATCTCTTCTGGGCTAACTTGAGGGTCCAGCTCCACCTCCCTGCTCTTCATCTCTTCTGTGCGGCTGGGCTAACTTGAGGGTCCAGCACCACTTCCCTCCTCTCGATCTCGTCTGGACCCGCAAAAGCGTCTCACTTCTTCGTGAGAGTCCAGCTCACCTCCCTCCTCTTGAACTCGTTTCAGACTCGATCAGCCATTGTAGTCAGTTTCCCCGGTCGCCCGCTGTCACTCATTGGAACTGACACGGCCGTCGGCGGCTCGTCAGTCAGCGCGGGTGACGCTGCAGGCCCATGGCTTGCGCGCTATACTTCGTCAGCGGGACGGCGTCGGGCTGAAAAGACGGCGCAGCACTGAAGGCCGGAGTCAGCCGGCGTGGTTATGGATCAATATCCTGCCGGGCCGTCTGGGCGCCACGCTCCATCACTGAACTAACTACACCGCTCCCTTACCGACTTCTCAATGGAACGTTATTGCTACCCAGACCCCAGGAGAGATCAGGTCAGACCAGGAGAGATCAAGTCAGACCACCAGAGACCAAGTCAGACCAGGCCAAGGAGAGATCAAGTCAGACCACGAGAGACCAAGTCAGACCAGGCCAAGGAGAGATCAAGTCAGACCACGAGAGACCAAGTCAGACCAGGCCAAGGAGAGATCAAGTCAGACCACGAGAGACCAAGTCAGACCACGAGAGACCAAGTCAGACCACGAGAGACCAAGTCAGACCACGAGTGACCAAGTCAGACCACGAGAGACCAAGTCAAACCACGAGAACTCGAACTCGAAAACTTTATTTTCCAAGGTATGCAGTTTAGGTTCATTTAGACCTAACAACTAGTCCTTGCTAAGCTACTGATTAAGTGACAAAACGAGGTATGTGTGTGAGGGGGGGTCTCCAGAAAGAAAAAACTGAGATTAACTTTACAAATTCGATTAACTTTAAACAGGATAAACAATATACAAGTCAAGTAAAATAAATGCCCTATAATGTAGACACACTTGGCGTAAAGCACATGAAGCGTATTCAGGCTGTATAAGATGTATACATAGCAATGCAAAAATGGTGTTAACATATCTTGCAATTGTTTGTAAATCACGAAGACATGGCATGGGTCAGTGGTACAAACAAACAAACAAAAATGTAGATCGCATCATGATGTAAATCACGGTAGGTGTCTAATCAGACCAGATCAAGTCAGACCAGGAGAGATAAAAGTCAGACCGCGAGCTGAAACATCCAGTCAGACCAGGAGAGATCAAGTCAGACCAAGAGAGATCAAGTCAACCACAGGAAAGACTCGAGAGACCATAAC
Organism: Alviniconcha marisindica; assembly: GCA_018857735.1. Lineage (NCBI taxonomy): Eukaryota > Metazoa > Mollusca > Gastropoda > Provannidae > Alviniconcha > Alviniconcha marisindica. The sequence continues at coordinate 770,666 of JABMCL010002219.1, read as the reverse complement.
ACGAACAGCGACCACGTAGACCACGTCAGACCACGAGTGACAATCAGACCTCGGGACCACAAGAAATTGTTTTTTTTTTTTGTTTTTATTGTTTTTTTTAAAATTGTGTTGGGGTTTGTTTTTTTTTTTTGGTTTGTAATTTTTTTTTTTGTTTTGTTTTTATGTTTTTTTAAAATTTTTTTTGTTTTTGTTTTGGTTGTTGTTTTTGTTTGTTTTTTTTGTGTTTTGGTAGAAAATTGTATCAAGTCAGCCACGAGTAGACAGAGTCATGACCACGAGTAGTGATTCCCCAGATCTCAGGAGTCTACGTGTGAAAGTCGAGGTGGCCGTCCCTAATAAGCCTGATGGTCTCGGTGGCCGTAAAGCGACTGACAGTGAAACGAGATCAAGATCCGGGACGCCTGATGGTCTCGGTGGCCGTAAAGCGACTGACACTGAAACGAGATCAAGATCCGGGACGGTGTCCAGAGCTGGAATCTGACGGCTGGATGCTGTGTCTTGCTGCTGAGTCAAGTTGTTCCTCGTTGCTTCACGGACAGTCTTTGTGACTTTGCTCCGCACGGCAGCTGCTGAAGCAGCAATATGCGAAGTACGCAAGTTGCTTGGCGTGACTGGCGGGGTCCCCACCTCCTTACCACCTTCATCACCCCTCGCCCCACCCCTACCCATTCCCCCACTCCCTGGGTCCCTAATCAGCCTGATGGTTTCTGTGGGTGTAAAGCACCATGAAGGAAGGTTATCGCTATCAGGTTTTGCTGTCAGGATCAGACTGACCCGGTCACTCAGTCTCAGAATGCGGTCAGTCGTAGTGGCGCTCATGACCTCAACGATGACACCTCTCTAGTACCTAAATTCTGATGTTACACCGCTCTATCAGGTACCTAAATTCTAATGTTACAACGCTGGGGTGCTACCAGTATTAGGTAGCTAAATTCTGATGTTACAGCGCTGTATCAAGTAGCTAAATTCTAATGTTACAGCGCTGGGTGCTACCAGTATTAGGTAGCTAAATTCTGATGTTAAAACGCAGTATCGGGTAGCTAAATTCTAAATTTCTAAATTTTGGGGGCGCTACCAGTAGCAGGTAGCTAAATTCTGATGTTACAGCGCTGGGGGGTGCTACCAGTATTAGTAGCTAAATTCTGATGTTACAGCGCTGTATCAGGTAGCTAAATTCTAATGTTACAGCGCTGGGGTGCTACCAGTATTAGGTAGCTAAATTCTGATGTTACAGCGCTGGGGCGCTACCAGTAGCAGGTAGCTAAATTCTGATGTTACAGCGCTGGGGTGCTACCAGTATTAGGTAGCTAAATTCTGATGTTACAGCGCTGGGGTGCTACCAGTATTAGGTAGCTAAATTCTGATGTTACAGCGCTGGGGTGCTACCTGAGTATTAGGTAGCTAAATTCTGATGTTACAGCACTGGGGTGCTACCAGTATCAAATAGCTAAATTCTGATGTTACAACGCTGGGGCGCTACCGGTAGCAGGTAGCTAAATTCTGATGTTACAGCCTGGGGTGCTACCATTATCAAAGTAGCTAAATTCTGATGTTACAGCGCTGGGGGTGCTACAGTATTAGGTAGTCTAAATTCTGATGTTACAGCGCTGGGGGCTGCTACCAGTATCAAATAGCTAAATTGTGATGTTACAGCGCTGGGGCGCTACCAGTATCAAATAGCTAAATTCTGATGTTACAGCGCTGGGGCGCTACCAGTATCAAATAGCTAAATTCTGATGTTACAAGCGCTGGGGCGCTACCGGTAGCAGGTAGCTAAATTCTGATGTTACAGCGCTGGGGTGCTACCAGTATCAGATAGCTAAATTCTGATGTTACAGCGCTGGGGTGCTACCAGTATTAGGTAGCTAAATTCTGATGTTACAGGCTGGGGCGCTACCAGTATCAATAGCTAAATTCTGATGTTACAGCGCTGGGAGTCGCTACCCAGTATCAAATAGCTAAATTCTGATGTTACAGCGCTGGGGCGGGCCTACCAGTATCAAATAGCTAAATTCTGATGTTACAGCGCTGGGGCGCTACCAGTATCAAATAGCTAAATTGTGATGTTACAGCGCTGGGGCGCTACCAGTATCAGACTATCTCTCCTCTTCTTCTTAATTCATTCCCTTTTTTGGCGGCGTGTGTCCGTGTTACTGGTGTTGTGGTTTGTTTGTATGTAGTTTTATATCTGGGATCTTATATCTTTGTATTAGATCCGGCGTTTTTGTGTTGGGGGGTGGGGGTGGGTTTTGGGGGTTTTGGGGGGTGTGTGTGTGTGTGTGTGTGTGTGGTGTGTGTTTTGGGGGTGGTTGGGTGGTTTTGGGGGTGTGTGGTGGGGTGGCTGTGGCCCCCCCTTTAAAATTTGGGCTCTTGGACCCAAAAACCTTTTCCCCCTTTCCCCCAAAAAAACTTTACCTTTTTGTTTAAGTCTTCTGCCCACGGGCCCCACTCCCAGGGATGGCTTTCCGGCGCCCTTTCCCCCAAACTCTGCCAGATTTGTTAAACCACTAAAAGGGGGGGGCTTTTTTTCTCCGGGCACCCGTCCCCACCGAAGGTTCCGGTACTAAATTTTGACTGAGAACAAACTGCGGGGCCCAAACACGCAAAGTAAACAGGGGCGCATCCACCCAGGGTAAAAAAAGAAAAAGAAAAAAAAAGAGGTTCGAATTTAAACGATTTTGGTTTTATTTGTGCTGGTGTAAATTTTTTTGGCGGCTATTAAAAGACAAGGGCCCTTTTTTTATTTTTAGTTTTTTGTCAAAATTACCCCTGTTTTAGCCCAACAAAAACGGGTCTTCCCAACAGTTTTTGCCCGGAAAAACCCCATTGGGGGTAACTAAAAACGGGATTTGGGTTTAAGGAAAAAGGAAATTTGTAAAACCCCGTGCTTGGAGTTTTCCCCGGAAATGTCACCCGTGGTCAGACCCCTCCAAAGGTTTTTTGGGGACTAAAAAAAAGAATGTGGAAGGGGGAACATAGGGGTCAAATCACCACGTAATATGAGGGGGCATCTGCCCCGGGGAAAAAAAGAGTTTCCCTTTTGGATTCAAACGGGTTTTTTATTTATTTATGCTGGGGGTAAACCCGCGTGGGGGGGTTAAAAGAAACGTCTGATTTGAAACCCGGGTTTTCTGTTACAAAAACCCGGCCCGGCCCTTTGGCCCCA
>JABMCL010002219.1:752500-762500 GCA_018857735.1 Alviniconcha marisindica | reverse complement strand
AAACTGTCGTTGGTACAAGTGAAGACATCGTTGGTACAAGTACAAGTGAAAACTGTCGTTGGTACAAGTGAAGACAGTCGTTGGTACAACACTACAAGTGAAGACAATGGTTGGTACAAGTGAACAGTCGTTGGTACAAGTGAAGACAGTCGTTGGAACAAGTGAAAACTGTCGTTGGTACAAGTGAAGACGACAGTCGTTGATGCAAATGAAGACAGTCCGGTTGGTGCAAGTGAAGACAGTCGGTGCAAGTGAAGACAATCGTAGGCAGAAGTCAAGAAAGTCGTTGGTCCCAGTGAAGACAGTCGTTGGCCCAAGTAAAGAAACTGTTGTTTGATTAATACCAGTAAAAGAGTCGTTACGGCATCCAAGTAAAGTTAGAGTTTGGTCTGAGTAGAGACTGGCTTTGGTCAGAGTAGCAGTTAATGATACCACTGGTCGTTTTAGGTACTGGACACTGTTTCTTTAGTGTTTCAGTTGTTAGAGGTACTGGACACTGTTTCTTTAGTGTTTCAGTTGTTAGAGGTACTGGACTTTAGTGTTTCAGTTGTTAGAGGTGCTAGTACACTGTTTCTGTAGTGTTTCAGTTGTTAGAGGCGCTGGACACTGTTTCTAGTGTTTCAGTTGTTAGAGGCACTGGACACTGTTTCTGTAGTGTTTCAGTTGTTAGAGGCGCTGGACACTGTTTCTAGTGTTTCAGTTGTTAGAGGTGCTGGACACTGTTTCTTTAGTGTTTCAGTTGTTAGAGGCACTGGACACTGTTTCTTTAGTGTTTCAGTTGTTAGAGGTACTGGACTTTAGTGTTTCAGTTGTTAGAGGTGCTACTACACTGTTTCCTTAGTGTTTCAGTTGTTAGAGTTGCTCAGTTGCTCAGTATCAGTGAATGTATATTCTGAATTTTCACGAGTGTAAAACTGATTGATGTATATAATAATATACGTCTCCCAGGAAGAACTGTTGCAGTGTCCGTATTAACTCCATTCTTTCGCCTGTACAGGCTTTCCGACCTCCACTCATTTGCCTACTGGTACAAGCATTCCTACTTCCCTCTTTTGTCTGTACAAGCATTCCTACTTCCCTCTTTTGTCTGTACAAGCATTCCTACTTCCCTCTTTTGCCTGTACAAGCTTTCCGACCCCACTCTTTTGCCTGTCAAGCTTTCCGACCTCCACTCTTTTGCCTGTACAAGCTTTCCGACCTCCACTCTTTTGCCTGTACAAGCTTTCCGACCTCCACTCTTTTGCCTGTACAAGCTTTCCGACCTCCACTCTTTTGCCGTACCCAGCCTGTCTCCCCCCCCCCCCCCCCCCCCCCCCGTCCCCCCCTCCCCCCCCTCCTCCTTCGATGAATCAATATTGACTTGCCTCTGTAGCCAAGGGGCCAGACCCTCCCCCTCATCACTGCAAGTAGCTAGGATTGTGTGGGTGTGTAGGCGTGTGTGTGGAGGAGGGGGGGGGGGTGCTCCCCAGTTTTTGTTGTGTGGCTGTGGGTCTGTTTTCCCTGTCAGTCAGTGTCGTGTCGGGCGCTGAGACCGGAAGGATGCGTAACTACATTCCTCGCCGGCACCTTCCGATTACTCACCTCGCTTCCCTGTGCCGTAATACTCATCTTCACTGGCTTTGCCCCGACACAGCGCACACACTAACACTCCGCTAACCCCCCCCCCCCTCACCCCCCCCCCACCCCCCTCTCCCCTACCCCCCCCCCCCCCCCCCCCCCCCCCCCCCCCCCCACCCCGGCCACGCCACTCTGTAACTGCAAGCAAGACTGTATCCCCTACGGACCCTAGGCAAATGTCTTTGCTACAAGCACACGTATATATTTAGTTGCACGTGCACACTGCAGACTCTGCCACAAACACGTGCAACACGCACAAACATTACACCACAGGCAACTAATTATACTGTATCACATACGCATAATGTACCACAGGCACATAATTATACTGTACTACAGGCACAAACATTACACCACAGGCACATAATTATATTGTGCAACCGGCACAGACATTAAGACAGGCACGTTATTACACTGGACCACAAGCAAATAATTATACTGTGCTACAGGCACATAATTATTCTGTACCACATCACAGGCACATAATTATGCTGTGCCACAGGCACATGAGTGTACTGTACCACAGGCACGTGATTATACTGTACCACAGGCACATGATTATACGGCACCACAGGCTCGTGATTATACTGCACCAGAGGAACACACTGAGTACCACAGGCACACATTTACACTGTACCACAAAGCACACGTCTTCCCACAGAGGCTAGAAGGCTCTACTTGTGCCCTCCAGAAACTGTCCACCGAAGCCAGCCTGTCATACTGACCGTGGGCCGTGTGGCGCAGCGACAGCGTGCACAGCAGTGTGACAGAGTGGACAGCAGTGTCAGTATGGACAGCAGTGTCAGTGTGGACAGCAGTGTGACAGAGTGGACAGCAGTGTCAGTGTGGACAGCAGTGTGACAGAGTGGACAGCAGTGTCAGTGTGGACAGCAGTGTGACAGAGTGGACAGCAGTGTCAGTGTGGACAGCAGTGTGACAGAGTGGACAGCAGTGTCAGGTGGACAGCAGTGTCAGGTGGACAGCAGTGTCAGTGTGGACAGAGTGTACGAGTGGACAGCAGTGTCAGTGTGGACAGCAGTGTCAGTGTAGACAGCAGTGTGACAGAGTGGACAGCAGTGTCAGTGTGGACAGCAGTGTCAGTGTAGACAGCAGTGTGACAGATGGACAGCAGTGTCAGTGTGGACAGCAGTGTACAGTGTAGACAGCAGTGTCAGTGTGACAGCAGTGTCAGTGTAGACAGCAGTGTCAGTGTAGACAGCAGTGTCAGTGTGGACAGCAGTGTCAGTGTAGACAGCAGTGTCAGTGTGGACAGCAGTGTCAGTGTAGACAGCAGACAGCAGTGTCAGTGTAGACAGCAGTGACAGTGTAGACAGCAGTGACAGCGTGGACAGCAGTGTCAGTGTAGACAGCAGTGTCAGTGTAGAAGCGACAGCAGTGTCAGTGTAGACAGCAGTGACAGTGTAGACAGCAGTGACAGCGTGGACAGCAGTGTCAGTGTAGACAGCAGTGTCAGTGTGGACAGTAATGACTTAGTGGACAGCAGCGACAGCGTGGACAGCAGTGTCAGTGTAGACAGCAGTGTCAATGTGGACAGCAGTGACAGAGTGGACAGCAGTGTCAGTGTAGAGTGGACAGCAGTGTCAGTGTAGAGTGGACAGCAGTAACAGAGTGGACAGCAGTGTCAGTGTAGACAGCAGTGACAGCAGTATGACAGAGTGGACAGCAGTGTGACAGAATGGACAGCAGTGTAACAGCAGTGACAGAGTGTACAGCAGTGTGACAGAGTGGACAACAGTGACATAGTGGACAGCAGTGTGACAGAATGGACAGCAGTGTAACCGCAGTGACAGAGTGGACAGCAGTGTGACGGAATGGACAGCAGTGTGACGGAATGGACAGCAGTGTAACAGCAGTGGCAGGGTGGACAGCAGTGTGACAGAATGGACAGCAGTGTGACAGAATGGACAGCAGTGTAACAGCAGTGACAGAGTGGACAGCAGTGTGACAGAATGGACAGCAGTGTGGCGGAATGGACAGCAGTGTAACAGCAGTGGCAGAGTGGACAGCAGTGTGACAGAATGGACAGCAGTGTAACAGCAGTGACAGAATGGACAGCAGTGTGACGGAATGGACAGCAGTGTAACAGCTGTGGCAGAGTGGACAGCAGTGTGACGGAATGGACAGCAGTGTAACAGCAGTGGCAGAGGGGACAGCAGTGTGACAGAATGGACAGCAGTGTAACAGCAGTGACAGAGTTGACAGCAGTGTGACAAAATGGACAGCAGTGTGACAAAATGGACAGCAGTGTGGCGGAATGGACAGCAGTGTGTGCTTGGCCAGTGTAGCTGGGGTTGTGGTCAACGCGGCAGTGGACACTCCACTGACTGTCTTCACTGGGAGAGAGCTGGGTACCACCTTGTGCCGCAGTGACAAGTGATGATGATGATGATGGTGATGGTGCTGATGATGGTGATGATGATATGTCCTTGGATGTCGTGCTGACATATTAGGGACAAGCAGTGACCACTGCACCCATGGACCTACATACAGGTCCCTGACTGCACCATTACAACTTGTTCACTTGCCTTGGCTCGATGCGTGGCGATGCTGTTTGTCATTGGTTGAGTGAGTTCAGCAGGCGTTGTGGTGAGTTGCTTCGCGCTGCTATTTGTCATTGGTTGAGTGAGTTCAGCAGGCGTTGTGGTGAGTTGCTTCGCGCTTTCTCGCTCGACTATTTACACGGATGTAATAATAATGACTCTTACACAGCGCTATACCCCGAAACCATTTACGAGCTCACGGCGGCGCTGTTCATTATCAACATCGAAATCCACTTGACACACACACACACACACACACACACACACACACACACACACACACACACACACACACACACACACACCACACATGAAGAAGAAGAAGAGAGAGAAAAGTAGAAAAAAGCGCAAGTATTATAAATGTTTACATCAATATCAACATGACAATCAAAATTGTATTGTGTCGTTCAGTCAAACCGGAATTATCATATATATATATATATATATATATATATATATATATATATATATATATATATATATATATATCGGATGTATATCGCTCAGTCAAGCCGGAAGATTCGTTGGATGCCCTGTTCAGGCCAGTTCTTTACTCAGTGTGAAGGTCAGGAAACTTGGGAACAGTCCTTTGGCCTGCAGGGTACAGAACACAGCTAGGTTGACAGTCGCTGACTGGCAGGATGTGAGGGGCTTGTTTGCTGGTTTTCTGTTTCTGTTGGTTTCATTTGGGGTCGCCACAGTCGTCATTCTGATTATTCTGCATCATCCGCGTGTTTCCGTCCGGCCGGTGGTTAGGCCGTCCCTTATTAGAGGTGGACGTAGTGATCTTTAACGTCCGCACCGATTTCAGTGCGCGCGGTGCACACGAAGGCAAGACAGTTGGGTTTGATCTTCAAACCAAGCTTCAACCTTCGCTTGAGCTGGCCGCTGTTCGTCTTGTTGTTGACCATTGTCTAGTAACCGTAGCCATGGTGAAGTGTCTTTGTTGTTGACCATTGTCCATAACCACAGCCATAGAGAGGTGTCTTGGTGGTTGACCATTGTCCATAACCACAGCCATAGAGGAGGTGTCTTTGTTGTTGACCATTGTCCATAACCACAGCCACGGTGAGTTGAGGTGTCTTGGTTGTTGACCATTGTCCATAACCACAGCCATAGAGAGGTGTCTTGGTTGTTGACCATTGTCCATAACCACAGCCATAGAGGAGGTGTCTTTGTTGTTGACCATTGTCCATAACCACAGCCACGGTGAGTTGAGGTGTCTTGGTTGTTGACCATCGTCCATAACCACAGCCATGGTGAGCTGAGGTGTCTTGGTTGTTGACCATTGTCCATAACCACAGCCATAGAGGAGGTGTCTTGGTTGTTGACCATCGTCCATAACCACAGCCATGGTGAGCTGAGGTGTCTTGGTTGTTGACCATTGTCCATAACCACAGCCATAGAGGAGGTGTCTTGGTTGTTGACCATCGTCCATAACCACAGCCATGGTGAGCTGAGGTGTCTTGGTTGTTGACCATTGTCCATAACCACAGCCATAGAGGAGGTGTCTTTGTTGTTGACCATTGTCCATAACCACAGCCACGGTGAGGTACAGGTGTGTGGTTATTTGGTACCGCCCCTGTGGGTTGGGATTTTGTCGAACTGGTCCTGCTAGTGTCCGTCCTGTCACTATGTCGGTCCACGTCACTTTAAAGGAGATGACGAAAGCTGTCCTGCAACTGCTGGCTTAGAGCGTTTAGTTTAGATCAGCTCAAGGTGGCAACTGTACTCTCGGAAAAGCCCATTGTATGTACATGTATGTATGTATGGAGAAAGAGAGAGAGGGAGAGAGATTTATGTATGTATATCTGCGGAAATGCACTTATTGGCTTACATATATTTTATTTATAAAAGCGTGATATCGGCAGATAACGGAGTGTCACCGAGCGTCAAACAGGTCAACTTAAACACTACTGAACAGACGCTTATGGTTAAAAATGACAAGATAGATAATGCGGAAAGTCGGATTTCCCCTTATATCTGTGAACGATATATAATACAGTTCATTATTTAAAACTTGTGGTGAATTGCCCAGTGTCAGGATGTATTTGAAAGAGAATATTGATGAAACGGAAATATGTTAAATGTAAGGTATAGAATGGTGGATTGATGCGGATAATTTACAGGTATGGTTTTAAATGCAATAACCTGCGAGTTCTACAATGTCTTCATTAGCTGTTTTTTTACTTATCAAGAGGGTTAGAAAGCGTATTCCTGTATTTCCTGACAGCTTGTTGAACTTGACTGAAGCACCCCCGTGATAAGCGCGGACAGCAAACACTACGGGATGGATGGTGTTTGACTGAAACACCCCCGTGATAAGCCCAGACAGCAAACACTACCGGGTGGATGGTGTTTGACTGAAACACCCCCGTGATAAGCCCAGACAGCAAACACTACGGGGTGGATGGTGTTTGACTGAAACAGACCCTTGATAAGGTCGGACAGCAAACACTACGGGGTGGATGGTGTTTGACTGAAACACCCCCGTGATAAGCCCGGACAGCAAACACTACGGGGTGGATGGTGTTTGACTGAAACAGACCCTTGATAAGGTCGGACAGCAAACACTACGGGATGGATGGTGTTTGACTGAAACACCCCGTGATAAGGTCGGACAGCAAACACTACGGGTGGATGGTGTTTGACTGAAACACCCCTTGATAAGGTCGGACAGCAAACACTACGGGGTGGATGGTGTTTGACTGAAACAGCCCCTTGATAAAGTCGGACAGCAAACACTACGGGGAGGATGGTGTTTGACTGAAACAGCCCCTTGATAAGGTCGGACAGCAAACACTACGGGGTGGATGGTGTTTGACTGAAACAGCCCCGTGATAAGGTCGGACAGCAAACACTACGGGGTGGATGGTGTTTGACTGAAACAGCCCCTTGATAAGGTCGGACAGCAAACACTACGGGGTGGATGGTGTTTGACTGAAACAGCCCCTTGATAAGGTCGGACAGCAAACACTACGGGGTGGATGGTGTTTGACTGAAACAGCCCCTTGATAAGGTCGGACAGCAAACACTACGGGGTGGATGGTGTTTGACTGAAACACCCCCGCGATAAGCCCGGACAGCAAACACTACGGGGTGGATGGTGTTTGACGGAAGCAGCAGCCATTCCCACTGACCTCCTCCCGTCTTCAAGAGGTCTGGCACCGGCACAGTCGGCGTGCGCGAATGTCCGCTGCCACTTGAAAGTAATGGAGCAGGGGCAATAACTACTCGCCGCCCATTGAAGGGCAGTAACTGAAGTGGCGCGTGCCTGATGCTTTTTCGCTGCACGTGCATACCACGTGCCTCCGTGGCTGACAGGCCAGCGCTGTCCGCTGTCTGTCTGACGCCTCACTGCTGTCTGGATTGTATGTAGGATCAGTGATCAGTGATGTCTGTCTGACGCCTCACCGCTGTCTGCATTGTAGGCTTAATGGTCAGTGATGTCTGTCTGACGCCTCACCGCTGTCTGCATTGTAGGCTTAATGGTCAGTGATGTCTGTCTGACGCCTCACCGCTGTCTGCATTGTAGGTTTAAAGTGGTCAGTGATGTCTGTCTGACGCCTCACCGCTGTCTGCATTGTAGGCTTAGTGGTCAGTGATGTCTGTCTGACGCCTCACCGCTGTCTGCATTGTAGGCTTAGTGGTCAGTGATGTCTGTCTGACGCCTCACCGCTGTCTGCATTGTAGGCTTAGTGGTCAGTGATGTCTGTCTGACGCCTCACCGCTGTCTGCATTGTAGGCTTAGTGGTCAGTGATGTCTGTCTGACGCCTCACCGCAGTCTGCATTGTAGGCACAGTGGTCAGTGATGTGTCTGACGCCTCACCGCTGTCTGCATTGTAGGCTTAGTGGTCAGTGATGTCTGTCTGACGCCTCACCGCTGTCTGCATTGTAGGCACAGTGGTTCAATGCTTTCCGCTGTCTTTCTGACGCTGTCTTTCTGACGTGTTTGGACTGTAGGCTGAATGATCATGACGCCTGTCTGACGCCTGGACTGTAGGCTGAATGATCATGACGCCTGTCTGACGCCTGGACTGTAGGCTGAATGATCATGACGCCTGTCTGACGCCTGGACTGTAGGCTGAATGATCATGACGCCTGTCTGACGCCTGGACTGTAGGCTGAATGATCATGACGCCTGTCTGACGCCTGGACTGTAGGCTGAATGATCATGACGCCTGTCTGACGCCTGGACTGTAGGCTGAATGATCATGACGCCTGTCTGACGCCTGGACTGTAGGCTGAATGATCATGACGCCTGTCTGACGCCTGGACTGTAGGCCGGATGACCTACGGGGCTGGAGGTTTGACTGAAGGCGAATGATCGACGCCGCAACACTGGGGTGGCTGGTGTTTGATAAAACGCCCCGCTAAGCCCGGACAGCAAACACTACGGGGTGGATGGTGTTTGACGGAAGCAGCAGCCATTCCCACTGACCTCCTCCCGTCTTCAAGAGGTCTGGCACCGGCACAGTCGGCGTGCGCGAATGTCCGCTGCCACTTGAAAGTAATGGAGCAGGGGCAATAACTACTCGCCGCCCATTGAAGGGCAGTAACTGAAGTGGCGCGTGCCTGATGCTTTTTCGCTGCACGTGCATACCGCGTGCCTCCGTGGCTGACAGGCCAGCGCTGTCCGCTGTCTGTCTGACGCCTCACTGCTGTCTGGATTGTATGTAGGCTCAGTGATCATGACGTCTGTCTGACGCCTGACATTTCGTGTCTGGAATGTAGACTCAGTGATCATGATGTCTGACTGACGCCTGGACTGTGACTAGACGGTAGGCTCGGTGATCACGATGTCTGACTGACGCCTGGTCTGTGACTAGACAGTAGACTCAGTGATCATGATGTCTGACTGACGCCTGGACTGTGACTAGACGGTAGGCTCGGTGATCACGATGTCTGACTGACGCCTGGTCTGTGACTAGACAGTAGGCTCAGTGATCATGATGTCTGATTGACGCCTGGTCTGTGACTAGACAGTAGGCTCAGTGATCATGATGTCTGACTGACGCCTGGTCTGTGACTAGACAGTAGGCTCAGTGATCATGATGTCTGACTGACGCCTGGTCTGTGACTAGACAGTAGGCTCAGTGATCATGATGTCTGACTGACGCCTGGTCTGTGACTAGACAGTAGGCTCAGTGATCATGATGTCTGACTGACGCCTGGTCTGTGACTAGACAGTAGGCTCAGTGATCATGATGTCTGACTGACGCCTGGTCTGTGACTAGACGGTAGGCTCAGTGATCGCTGACTCGTAACGTGTTTGATACTTTGGCCATACCTTAGTCATGATGTCACTGATCAGTGATACAGACTGATGGCCACAAAGCGGCAGCACTCGCGGTCGGTTAAGTTTGTTCCGACTTCTCGCGATTGTCAAGCCGTCTATATTTAACAAACCATATTGAAAAAACCTGCTGTGAGTGTGTGTGTTTGTGTGTGTGTGGTGTGTGTGTGTGTGTGTGTGTGTGTGTGTGTGGTGTTGTGTGTGTGTCAGTGTGTGTGTGTGTGTGTGTGTGTGTGTGTGTGGTGTGTGTGTGTGTGTGTGTGTGTGTGTGTTGTGTGTGTGTGTGTGTGTGTGTGTGTGTGTGTGTGTGTGTGTGTGTGTGTGTGTGGTGTGTGTGTGTGTGTGTGTGTGTGTGTGTGTGTGTGTGACAGTCCAGCCCTGTCTCTAGGACTGCTTCCTTCCTCATCGCCTCGGTCCCCGTGTCCCAGCCCCATGTCGGACAGTCAGCCTGCCACTTCAGTGAAGTGCCTGTTGCTATTAATGTTGTGCTCCAAGTGCCTGTGGCCGAAGGGGCGTGTGCGTCAG
>JABMCL010002219.1:670000-742500 GCA_018857735.1 Alviniconcha marisindica | reverse complement strand
TGTGACGTTAGTGGTTACCTGGGTAAGCTAAGGCTTCAGCAACCGCAAGAGCAGCGCTACCCAGTCCTACCAGTGTAGTGTGTGTGGTGTTTCAGTGAGAACCCGGGCCTGAAACTTCGCTTCAGGTGGGGATAAAAGATCAGAATTCCCTCTGTAGGACAAATGGTCAGAATTCCCTCTGTAGGACAAATGGTCAGAATTCCCTCTGTAGGACAAATGATCAGATGTCCCTCTGTAGGACAAATGATCAGAAGTCCCTCTCGGGGACAAATGATTAGAATTCCACCTGTAAGGCAAAATGGTCGGAGTTCCGGTGTTGTAGTTTTTGTTGTTGTTTGCTTTGCTTTCTTTCTTTCTTTTTTTCTGACGAGGTGGGCTCAATTATAGATGTTTCGTGCAAAGCGACTAAAAAATATGTCAGGTGGACCCTGTTACTGCGTCTGGGCTGGTTTTTAAAATGTGCCTTTTTCTTTGTTCTACTTCTAGCCCAGTTCCTTGGATTTCTGCCGCTATGCAATCAAGAACTTCTGTTGGAAATGTTGCTGTTTTTACAAGTAGCAATGAAGTTGTCTTGGCTTCTTCTACCGTTGTGTAAGCTGTGTTGTAGATGAATAAACACATGTTTTTTCCGTCGATTCCGCGTGTCGAAGCGCGTTGTAGAAAACACAATTATGTCCGTTCACTTCAAGACATGTACAATTTCTGTTGTCCAATGTGGACTATAAAGAACCTTCCCTGCGGTTGAAATTGCTACATGTACAATGGTAGTACAGAATATGGACATGCTGTCTCCTCCGTTGGTCCAATGTCGAATATAAAAATAGTCCTCGTCTCCGCTGGAGATCAGCTGATGGAGCAGAATTATAAACGGGTCTTTGGGTCTTTCCTGTTGCTCTCAGCAGTGTAAACTTTCTGATAATTATATGCTGTATTCACATGCGTCGTTAACCTTTTTTGTTGTTGTTGGTTTTTGTTGGTTTGGGGTTTGTGTGTGTGTGTGTGTGTGTGTTGTTGGTTTTTGTTGGTTTGGGGTTTGTGTGTGTGTGTGTGTGTGTGGTTGTTGTTGGTTTGGGGTTTGTGTGTGTGTTGTTGTTGTTGTTGTTGTTGTTTGGGGTGTGTGCTTTTGTTGTTTTATTTAAATACTTCATCAATCCCTTGCGAGAAATTCGGGTCACCTAACCTGGGTAAGACACAGCAGCCGTAAGAGCAGCGCCATCCATTCCTGTCAGTGTGTGCAGTATTGTCGTGTGTCCGAACAATGGTATGGCTGCCAGTGTTAGGATTTTTAACGTGCCTACGTATATTCATATGTACGGACACACTGAAAGTTGACTCTAGGAGAAAATTCCAACACTCCACATCCCTTCCGCCTGCGTGAACACACTCCACATCCCTTCCGCCTGCGTGAACACACTCCACATCCCTTCCGCCTGCGTGAACACATTCCACCTCTCGTCGCCTGCGTGAACACACTCCACATCCCTTCCACCTGCGTGAACACATTCCACCTCTCGTCGCCCGCGTGAGCACTCCACATACCTTCCACCTGCGTGAACACACTCCACCTCCCTTCCACCTGCGTGAACACATTCCACCTCTCGTCGCCTGCGTGAACACTCCACATCCCTTCCACCTGCGTGAGACCCGCCACGTGAACACACTCCACATCACACAGTGCAACGCAAGTCAAAATTTATTCTTTTATGATTTTTATTCATTCATTGATTAGACTTTATTTTCTCCTCTTTTTTTTCTTTCTTTTCTCTCTTTTTTTCTTTTTCTCTTTCTTTCTTTTCGGTAATTCATTGAGAATCCCTGAAGACAGAGGTAAAGATGAAATGTTGAACAGTGCGGGACAACACAACACAGATAGCAACAAGGAGGCAGCCTCTTTGGTCAGTGGACACAGTTGAACTCTCAAGGGGAACGGGGGGAGGGGGGTTCTGGGAGTAAAAAGAGACTGTGACAGGGTGCTAACCTTGGGGTGTGGCCACAATCAGGAGATGAGGTCAGCAACTGATCAGGTCAATTTCAGTTATCCAACACTGCCTGCACCCACAAACTATGTGATAGACACTGTCAGAGCTGACGCCATTATATCATGATAGTTGTGTGTCTGGTTTGTTAGTTTTTCAATAATTTCCAGTGTCGACACTATAAGCAGACCTAAGACTGTTAAAGGTGTAATACGTGACAACTGTTCAAGCTTAACAATCCCAAGATGAAAAGGATAGTTTCCTCAGAAACAGCTGCCCTTTACTCATAAACTACATTATAAACTGGCCTGTCTGCTGAACAACACACTGGCCTGTCTGCTGAACAACACACTGGCCTGTGTCTGCACCTGTCTATTGACCAACCAACCGGCCTGTGTGCTGAAATGCAAAGGTCTAGCCAAAGCAGACATCAAACTTTCACCAGTCAAGCGCTGATTTTTCTGTCCAGCCTTGATCACTAATGTGTGCCGCTTCTTCCGGGGCGGGAGCCTGGCCGTAGGTCTTAAACGTACCTCCCACCAACCCATTCCCCTGCCACCTACTCCACAAGTCGTTCCTACAAGGGGAAGAAAACAAGCGAGCACGCGTGTGGGCATGTACACATGTGTATAGTGGAGTGGTGTGTGGTGTGGTGTGGTGTGGTGTAATGCAGTGCAGTGTGGTGTGGCCGTGTAGTGCGGTGTGGTGTGGTGTGTGCACTGCATGTGGCGGCGAGAGACCAGGGGCCAACAAAGAGCCAGAGTGAAACAAAGCCAAAATGCCAAGGGACAAGAGCAATCAATGGAAAGAATTAGTTCAATGGTAGCGAGGTAAAATACTTCCTGAATACTCTCAAAGAGAAGACACGGACAGCCCCAGGACCCGGTACATGAGGTAATACAATTAGTAACATCTGATTGATGGCATACACGGACAGTGAAGACGAACACCACCACGTCACTGCAAGAGGGCAATAACCAGACAAAGTGCCAGTGGAGTCCAGTGAAAGAAGCAGGAGAAAAAGCCACTAATGTCCACTGACAAAGGTGGTAGCTGCAAAACACTACCATTTGTCAAGTGACAGTTGGTACCCAGAAAATACTACCAATTGTCAGATGTCTAGTTAGTAACAACCCCACAGGGTCACCTGAGGACCACTTGTCAACAAACACGAGTGGCAGCTGCAAAACACTACCATTTGTCACTTGAAAATACTACCAGTTTGTCAAATTAGCTACAACTAGTTGGTTCTTGGATTTTACCATCCAGACATCAACAGTGACGGGGTCACATGTAAAACACATGTGGCACTGCCAACTACTACCACTTGTCAAACACTACCATTTATCAACTGCCACAACTGGTAGATGAAAAATGCCACCTTCTGTCCAGTAACAAGGCGGTGCCTACAAACTACCACTGGTCAACTGGCTGTCATGGCCGCAGGACACCGACACTTGGCTGAGTGACAAGTGGTGCCGGCAACACGTTACCGTTTGTCCACACAAGTGGTGCCGGCAACACGTTACCGTTTGTCCACACAAGTGGTGCCTACAAAAACTGCCATTCGTCAAACAAGGGTGGTGCTACCAGCAAACTGCCATTTGTCAAGCGACAGAAGTGTTACAAGCAAACTGCCATTTGTCAAGCGACAGAAGTGCTACCAGAAAACTGCCATTTGTCAAGCGACAGAAGTGCTACCAGCAGAAGACAACCATCTGTAAGGTGACGAAAGTAGTACCGGCAAAACATCCCCATCTGTCAAATGACAAGGGCACTGCCTCCAGAATATCACCACCTGACACTGGTACCTGCACAAACCGACCATTTGACAAAGGACAGAAACTGGTACCTGCACAAACCGACCATTTGACAAAGACAGAAACTGGTACCTGCACAAACCGACCATTTGACAAAGGACAGAAACCGGTACCTGCACAACATGACCATTTCACAAAGGACAGAAATTGTACAATGTCCCTGTAAAACACTATCATCCTATCAAACACTGAAAAACATAACCCATCATATGACACTTGTCTTCAATTAAAACAAAAACAAAATGTTTTTTAAAACAGTGTAAATAATGAAGTCAATAAAAACATTTTTGTATGAAAATGTGCAACCTTGAAGTGAATAACTGGCTGCCATTCCTAGTACACTGTAAAGTGTACAGCACACTGTAAACGGAAGTGTACAGCACAGTGTATAGGGGAAGTGTACATTCAGTTTAGACCGACAGCTCCTAAGAGCCAATTACAAATCAAGATCAGTGAAGCACTGTACAAAAGTTTCCTTAAAAAAATCTGATACACACTGAATTACAATTTGAAACAAGATCAAGGGGATACTGTAGCCAATTGGGAAAATTATTTGTGTCCAGTAAAACCAGAACCTCATTAGGATAGGAGACTTTTAATTTCAGGTTTCCAATGCTTTTGACCTGAAAATACAGACAATATCCACATTTAGCCCCGTCCGTTCTTTCTGTATGTGTGTGTGTGTGTGCGTGTGTGCGTGCACGTTTAAAGATAAAATGGATTTCAAGCTACTTTAACATCACTAGTTTCATATAAATTCATTGGGTATTATGCCTGTGTATAACATTACAGGACAAAGTACTGCTGGGGCTAAACGCGAATACTGCCACACAAAAATGAAAAAAGAAGCTTGGGGCACAAACTTTAGTGTTAGCCTGCCAAGCTCAGGAAGCGTTTCCATCATCAATTTCCACTTCCAAGCCTGTTGCACGTGCAGAGTGAAAACACGCCACAGTCCAAACACTGACGGCTACAGGCCACACCAACTGGTGGTCCACTGGCCACTACACAGACTCACCTTTTCGCAACAACCCACTTGTACTGGTCAGCCAAAAGCATTAGAAGACAAGTGACGATTTAGCGTGACGCGGAACGCTGAAGAAGTTGAACACAACTCATGGTATCAGTTCATCTGCACCAAACTAGCCAAGCGACTAAAGACAACAATCAATAACAATCAACATAGTAAGAACCCCACAAAGGGAATAATGATAAAATCTAAATGATTCAACTGACATTTACTGGTGACAGATTAGTGATAAAAAATATCTCTGGTTAGTGAAAACGAGAACAGAGTAATGAATAAAGGATTTCTAATGAGAGGGGAGGAGAGGACACCTTCATCAGAGGCTGTACACAACAAAGGCAACTGTACGGGCTACAGCAAGGCCAGCTCAACACACAGACAACAAGACAGCAGCAGTCTATGTCAACAACACGTGCCGTGACTGTCAACTGCACAGAGAGAACGGCAGTGTCTATGTCAACAACACGTGCCGTGACTGTCAACTGCACAGAGAGAACGGCAGTGTCTATGTCAACAACACCTGCCGTGACTGTCCAACTGCACAGAGAGAATCGGCAGTGTCTATGTCAACAACACCTGCCGTGACTGTCAACTGCACAGACAGAACGGCAGTGTCTATGTCAACAACACCTGCCGTGACTGTCAACTGCACAGAGAGAACGGCAGTGTCTATGTCAACAACACCTGCCGTGACTGTCAACGCATGACAACCACCTGACCCACCGTGCATGCACACACCAATTACCAAAGGCTAAAGTCACAGCATACTGCAACACTGTGGAAGTGCAGATGAAAGATCTCCCCGGTGAGAGACTACCCCACTTTTAAAACCTTTTTCTTTTCTTTTTAAACAGAATCCCATCTCTTAAAGCACCTTGTTTTATTTTTAGGGAACTGTGCTGCCCTTTGCATGTTGGTTCATTGTGCAGAAGTGCTCCAAGCCTTCTTCAGCTGCTGGTGTTCAAGAAACACACCAATCCTGTTGCAGATGTTTTCAAGACCACAAAGATGATTCCAAAGACTAACCCCCATCAAGCTGGATCAGAGCCCAA
Organism: Alviniconcha marisindica; assembly: GCA_018857735.1. Lineage (NCBI taxonomy): Eukaryota > Metazoa > Mollusca > Gastropoda > Provannidae > Alviniconcha > Alviniconcha marisindica. The sequence goes on along the minus strand of JABMCL010002219.1, from coordinate 736,625 downwards.
CATCCGGTGCACACCAGACTTTCCCAGCCAGTGTGAAGGGAGAGAACTGCGATCAAAATATTAAAAAACTGTATGGCATGAGGGAAGTACCTGTCCAAGCTAGCGATACTTTTCCCTCATGTACGTAAGTTGGTGTTTTACGCCGAATCGACCAGTTCGGTTATATCAGGGCTGTACACTTTTCTTTCATACCATTAGCTCCAAACACACAAACGGTTACAACACTTATTTCATGAGACAGTACAAAACGTTTTACACAGTCTCATTCAATTAAGCATTCCTTTTAACTGTTTGTGTGGTTGGATCTCGTTGTAGCAAACCCAACATCTAGCTTTCAGTTGAGCCTCGTCTATTTACACTCACAAAATATATCCCAAAAGTGGGGGATGCGCTTTTGCTGTTGCTGTTTTTAGCAGTCGTTTTGGTTTCTGTTGTTTCTTTTTTTTTGGGGGGGGGGGAGGAGAGAGAATTTACCTCATTTTTGTTGCAGAAAAAAATCCTGTTCTCTGTGAGCTCACTAAAACCAAAATCCCAGAGCGATGAAGATTATTACTGGAACATTCTGGGGGTTCTTGTTCTCACTGGATTTCAACCCCAACGTTTCTGACAACAGGACAATGCTGAATTCTACATCACCAAGTGCCTAAACACAGCTCCACTACCCGTGTGTGTGAACACCCGAACACAGCTGTCACACGTCCCCTCTTATTTCCTGACCCAGTGTCACACGCCTCTCACTGCGCCACCTTCATCAACAACGCTGTACAATCAGGTCCAACTGCCCCCACACACCCCAATGGTGCCAGCACTCTGCAGGTAACCTCTCCGAAGAGAACAAGACCCGGCCAGACCAGTATCACAAAGCAATCAGTGAATTAAGCATGTCCCTGGCCAAGAAAGCAGTCGATGTATCAGTTCAACCACCTGACTGATGACCTATGAAGCAGAAAAAGGCTGATGATGTGTCACTATGGCACAGAGAAAGGCTGATGATGTGTCATTATGGTACAGAGAAAGGTTGATGATGTCACCATGACAGAGAAAGGCCGATGATGTGTCACTATGGCACAGAGAAAGGCTGATGATGTGTCACCATGACAGAGAAAGGCTGATGATGTGTCACTATGACAGAGAAAGGCTGTCACTATGGTACGTAAAGGCCGATGTCAGTATGGTACAGAGAAAGGCTGATGATATGTCACTATGACAGAGAAAGGCTAACAACGGGTCACTATGGTACAGAGAAAGGCTGATGATGGGTCTCTATGGTAGAGAGAAAGGCTGATGATGGGTCACTATGGTACAGGGAAGGGCTGATGATGAGTCACTTTGGTACAGAGAAAGGCTGATGATGGGTCTCTATGGTACAGAGAAAGGATGATGATTGGACACTATCGTACAAGGAAAGGCCGATGATGGGTCTCTATGGTAGAGAGAACGGCTGATGACGGGTCTCTATGGTACAGGGAAAGGCTGATGATGGGTCTCTATGGTACAGAGAAAGGATGATGATGAGTCACTATGGTACAGAGGAAGGATGATGATGAGTCACTATGGTACAGAGAAAGGATGATGATGAGTCACTATAGTACAGGGAAAGACGGATGATGGGTCTCTATGGTGCATAAAAAGGCTGATGACAAGTCACTATAGTACAGGGAAAGATGGATGATGGGTCTCTATGGTGCATAAAAAGGCTGATGACAAGTCACTATAGTACAGGGAAAGACGGATGATGGGTCTCTATGGTGCATAAAAAGGCTGATGACAAGTCACTATAGTACAGGGAAAGACGGATGATGGGTCTCTATGGTGCATAAAAAGGCTGATGACGAGTCACTATAGTACAGGGAAAGGCTGACAGACGAGTCACTATGGTACGGAGAAAGGCTGATGACGGGTCACTATGGTACGGAGAAAGGCTGATGACGGGTCACTATGGTAGGGAGAAAGGCTGATGACGGGTCACTATGGTAGGGAGAAAGGCTGATGACGGGTCACTATGGTATGGAGAAAGGCTGATGACGGGTCACTATGGTATGGAGAAAGGCTGATGACGGGTCACTATGGTAGGGAGAAAGGCTGATGACGGGTCACTATGGTAGGGAGAAAGGCTGATGACGGGTCACTATGGTAGGGAGAAAGGCTGATGACGGGTCACTACCTAACACAGCTCATCAAAGAGGGTGCAGCATGACACAGTCACGGGATAACATGATCCAAAGGAGGCGACAGTCAACAGCCCTGTAGGGCAGGCAAGGACACAAAGCGGACTACGGCGAGGTCAGGAAGGGGAAGGCGGGAAGGGGAAGGCGGCGCCAAAGCAGCCTACAGTACAGCTGCCTGGTGCCAGTGCCCAAACAGTGACCAACAAACACATGCATCAACAGGAACTGCTGCAATAAGCATACCGCACATGCAAGGAACAAAAGCAAGCAGCTTTCACGACAGGTCAGTTTGAAGAATGGAGGGATGAATGGATGAACGACAGAGCCAAAAAACAAAACGTATTCATGAAACAACCGACACATCTTCGATAAAAAGACAATCCTGTAGAAATGGCCACACTGGAGAGCATGGGCTTGGGGTCGGATATAGGTAACATACAGTCATATTCTATATAACAATGGCCGATGACAATAGAGTCCGTACAATGTTCAATATGGGGTGAAATTGAAAGGGCTATACAATTTCTGAACCACTACACGGCATTAATAAATCCATAACAGTCTGACAATCACCCCAGGTAATCACATCAGTGTCCGCTGTACAGTCCTACACAACAGAAAACAAAGGGCGGGGGGGAGGGGGGGGGGTACAGTGTTGGCAAAATCAACATCTCCATTCAAAACAAAGTCAGGACATATCAACTCATGGCACTATGTTTGCAATAGTTCATTACAAGAAGACTCATGACATAAAACATTTCAGGAAAATAATCGTGTTTTCCTGAGAGCACATTCAAATAGATCATCATCAAGTGTTGAATGACATGGCATAAAACAAGCAAACACCAAAGTTTCTTTCCACAATATTTTTTCCCAGCTTCAACTGCACATCTAAAAATGCTGCGAGTAAACTGACAAAAATTCCAAACGATTCATGGTGATGTTTCCAACCCTTCTCTTTCCCTGCCTTTTCTCATCTTACACAACATGGCAGAAAAACATTCTGTTTAAAGCATCAGCCACATTTACCATACTCATCCAATGGCACCATAGTAGTGGAAAACACAATTCTCTAGATGCGTATATATTGCATTTCAAACCAAACAGTACACATATCATTTCTCAGACACAGGCAGAAAGAAGACGTGGGAACAGTAAGTTTGGGTAAACAATACATACAGTGTATACATACACCACACTTGCAGTGAAGATCCCATCCCATCCCACAAAATTCCTCTCACAGTGGTGAACAACAGCCCACCCCACCACAATGTGTCCCAAAGCAGTTAACAGCCCTCACCACACAAAACTGTCTCAAAATGGTGAATGGCCTAGCCAACAAGTAGCCTCACAAAACACCGTCTACCTGAAGCGAACGTGAAGCGAGCAGCCCTCCCATTCCCGCCCAAGTTCTTTCTTAAAGCAATTACCAACCCACCCAACAAAGTTTGGTCTCACAGCTCTGTGGCCATGCAACCGACCGTACCCAAATCTACTGACCTTGACCCACAACCTCACATCTATTTTCCCGGCTCTTTCCCATCGCCACAGCAATCACCCCAACCATAATATAAAGCGGAAAATAGGACAGATACATATGACAAATACGTCCTTGGTCTTGCCATCTCTCAATGGGAGAACTCTGCCATTTTGTCAGCCAGCCTACGCTGCTGCCAATGCCGTGATTGGCTGCAACAGCGCCACACAAATGTGGCTCTGCTAACCATGGCTGCAACAGCGTCACACAAATGTGGCTCTGCTAACCATGGCTGCAACAGCGTCACACAAATAGGGCTCTGCTAACCATGGCTGCAACAGCGTCACACAAATGTGGCTCTGCTAACCATGGCTGCAACAGCGTCACACAAATGTGGCTCTGCTAACCATGGCTGCAACAGCGTCACACAAATAGGGCTCTGCTAACCATGGCTGCAACAGCACCACACAAATGTGGCTCTGCTAACCATGGCTGCAACAGCGTCACACAAATGTGGCTCTGCTAACCATGGCTGCAACAGCGTCACACAAATGTGGCTCTGCTAACCATGGCTGCAACAGCGTCACACAAATGTGGCTCTGCTAACCATGGCTGCAACAGCGTCACACAAATAGGGCTCTGCTAACCATGGCTGCAACAGCGCCACACAAATGTGGCTCTGCTAACCATGGCTGCAACAGCGCCACACAAATGTGGCTCTGCTAACCACGACTGCAACAGCGCCACACAAATGCGGCTCTACTAACCACTGCCAGATGCCAGGGAACGCAGCATCCACATGCCTCGCTGTACCACAGCCATGCGACAGGACTGTGGAACTGTCCGATGCGCAAGCTCAAAGCCAAGCCAAACATCACCCCTGCACAGCACAGCGCGGTGGACACGGCCTGTGCCAAGCAGCACAGAGCGGAGTGGGTGGGTCCATGGCACTGCGCAGCCCCAGCAGTAACAACCAAACGGCTAAACCCCAGCTCAGCCCTTCTGATCACCAAACTAGGACTAGGACTAGGACTGCGGCAGTAACAACCAAACGGCTAAACCCCAGCTCAGCTCTTCTGATCACCAAACTAGGACTAGGACTGCGGCAGTAACAACCAAACGGCTAAACCCCAGCTCAGCCCTTCTGATCACTAAACTAGGACTAGGACTGCGGCAGTAACCACCAAACGGCTAAACCCCAGCTCAGATCTTCTGATCACCAAACTAGGACTAGGACTGCGGCAGTAACCACCAAACGGCTAAACCCCAGCTCAGATCTTCTGATCACCAAACTAGGACTAGGACTGCGGCAGTAACCACCAAACGGCTAAACCCCAGCTCAGCTCTTCTGATCACCAAACTAGGACTAGGACTGCGGCAGTAACCACCAAACGGCTAAACCCCAGCTCAGCTCTTCTGATCACCAAACTAGGACTAGGACTGCGGCAGTAACCACCAAACGGCTAAACCCCAGCTCAGACTTCTGATCACCAAACTAGGACTAGGACTGCGGCAGTAACCACCAAACGGCTAAACCCCAGCTCAGCTCTTCTGATCACCAAACTAGGACTAGGACTGCGGCAGTAACCACCAAACGGCTAAACCCCAGCTCAGCCCACCAGCAAACCCGGTACAGGCTTCCCACCCAACCCTCGAACCCCCAGATTGCAGGCTGCAAAATCCTTGACCTATGTGAACACAAAGTACGCTTCCTAGATCAGAAATCTACAATGCCCAACATGTCAGCTGCCATAATAATAATTGAGTGAAAACATCTTCCCCTGTACTCTGCTACTATATCCCATATGGGAAGGGGAGGGGGCGGCATAGTGTTTTGGGGAGGATCCAAGATTGTACATAATGCAGACAGTAATTCTATCTCTCAACAATCCTAACTCCCTGTGCAATCCGTAGAAAAATACATCCTCTGCAATAGGTTCTGGACACGGATATCACTTGAACAACACAGTCAACACTGAGAATAAACACGCTGTCACCCAGCACTGAGCCATCCCATCCCATCGAGACAGGCATGTGCAGCCTCTGTGAGAAACAAACTCGTCACACTGTCGATCCAGCTCGTCAGGCCTGCATCCCCCATCACACACACTACACACATCCTGTAGCAAACACGTCAACACACATCAAAATATCACTCGTCTGCCACAGCAACTCAACAATTATAACATTCTCTTTTGTAACACATTTGCTTCTCTTTTTAAAAAGAAACAGACTATTGTGGTAAAACTGTGAAGTGTGATCAGATATCAACACATGCATAAACCCGCACTAAAGCACATCCGTCGATTAAAAACATAATTTTGAATTTTTACCCAAAATTTAACAAGTCCCTGATTGAAAAGAAACCCAATCCAAACCTGTTCATCAGCACACCACCACCTGTTCTGAATGCAATGCTTTGAACAGTCACTGTAAAACACACACACTGACACAATCTGAATCAGCCAAAGGAAAATACATTGTACAATCATCAACCAATAAATTTACCATTTTCTGTACAATATTTTCAAATGTATATATTCATCATCGTCTATCACCCCATTCATTCCATCAGCTGGTTCTAACTGAATATCTCTCCAATGATTTCTTCAACATTTTTATTGTGCACTGATTAAGCATGCAGCTCCTGACTGATTCATCTCAAACGTGCCACCAGCCAGCGCTTCAAGGAGGTGAACACAGGCATGACCAAAGCCTGCCATCAAGCAGAAACCTTCCAGTTCCCCTGCACAGACTGATGATGCACGTGCTGCCTTAGTCATTACTGGCACAACTACAAGTTGCACAGTCTAAACTGAGCCTGTTGAGTTCTGCTCACACTTCAGCTTTGTCATGATGAACCCAGATGCCCAGAGACCGTGGAGCTGCTCATCTTCCCCAGTGCAAGGTGCAGCTTTTCTACCACTGGCTATCTGTTTAGGGCACTGGGACAAGTGGTCAGGGCACCCAACTAGCAACTGGTTCCACTACCAGACCCTAGGCAAGTCATTACGACAGCTGGTTCCAGCATCAACCTCTAACCAAGTCACTTTGACATCTGGTTCCTCTACCAGACCCTAGCCAAGTCATTACGACAGCTGGTTCCAGCATCAGCCACTGGCAAAGTCTTTGTGACAGCTGGTTCCAGCATCAGCCACTGGCCAAGTCCTTGTGAAAGCTGGTTCCTGCATCGGCCACCAGCAAAGACACTGCCAACCGGTTTCAGCAGCACAAGACAAAGCCTGAAAACAGCACTTGCGTTGTAGACTTAGAGTCTGATCCTGACAGCTACATTCGTTCAATTGCCTCTCATTGAAGTAGCCTTCTCGCATCCCAGTCAACAGTCTCCATGTCTCGAATCAAGCACAGCTCAAAGGAGGTGCCACAAGGTGTAACGTCCATCAAGGCTGACCATGTGAATAGTCAGTGCTTTTGCAGACAGCTAAAAATCATATGTAAATGAAAGTGGGCTTTGAGCCATTGAAAGGAAGTTGCCACTCGCCCTCTCCAGCCTGTGACGAGCACAGTGCAACACCCAATGGCAATATCAATATAATACAGGCAGGACAACAGTAACGCACCAAGGATCAAGGATACATGTATCATATGGGATAGTCTGAATATGGCCACATTGTCAATGGTAAATACATACTCTTCAGTAAGAGCCTTGGTAACTTGAAGACAGAGAGATGGGGGGAGGAGGAGGAGGAGGGGGGGGGGGGGGGGAGAGAGAAAAAAAAACAAAAAAAAAACAAGAGTGTAAGGAAAATGCTGCATGTTGATAAATGCCTGAGAAAACCTCACTACACTCCACTCCTCCGCTCCAGATCCATTATCCTACACCACTGGCAGCCACAGGTGCCAGACCTACCCGACGCGTCAGAATGGGGCGGGTGGCTGGCAACTAAATGCGCGTCAATACAGCCCAGGTTAAAAGATGTGCAGGAGCAGCCTGTGTCCTGCAGGAGTCCAGCCTGAGAACTTGGGAGCGGTGGGTCCTGCCAGCAAAGCCAGTGTCCAGTCCACACCTAACCCCAGACTTCTTGGCAGGCAAAGGGAAAAACCAAATGGATAGACAACATCGGAACCCTGAGGTAAAAAAATAACCACACTCGTACAAAACGGAAACCGCAGGAAGTCACCACAGCCGGCAAGGAGTGGAGACAGCTCCACCCACGCCAGTCATGCGGCTCCTTCCATACCCCTACCCCACTTGCCCCCTTTCAAAAAAAAAAAAAGGACAACAAAGTTAAAAAGGACAAAACTGCAAAGAGAAAATCATACTCCTAGACATGCATGTGGACACGATAAGGAGTCAATTAACACGATAAAGAGTCAGTAAATCCCCATCACACAGCAAGGCAGCATCATCCTGAATGTGTCTTTCGTGAGAAAACCACCCCAGCCTCCACTCCTCAGGATGCCTCCACCGACTCCACTGAGAAGAGCTCTTTGTGCAGAGCGGGGAAGTCCACGTCGGGGTTGGCCTCCTTGAAGCGGGTGAGGATGAGGATGTGGTGCTGGCTCAGGGAGCGCAGCACGGAGGCCTGCTGGACAAACTGCACGAGGATCTCCTGGTCCTCCCTGTGGTTGTTGCCAATCTCCATCTTCAGGGCTGCCAGGATCTTCTCGTGAAGCTTCTGCACGTCCTGCTGCTCCTTGATGCCCGGCCGATCTGTGGACACAGTCACCACCTTATCTTTCTGGAACACCCTCCCCCAGGCATCAGACATTCCACTACTCTCTCCTTTCAAAAATAAAGTTGAGACACATCTCTTCAAATTACCAACACCATTCTTGTGTGTGTGTGTGTCTCAATGTGTCAGTAAATGTGTATGAGTGTGTGTGTGTGTGTGTGTGTGTGTGGGGGGGGGGGGGGGGGGGGGGGGGGGGGGACAATGTGCGTGCATGTATGTGCATGCGAGCATGTGTATATATATGCCTGTGTATGTGTGACAGTACCTGCACTGATGAGGATAAGGGCACTGAGCAAGGCCATTTCTGTCTCTGTGATGGCCAGAGCAAGGACACACTTGACGAAGCCAAATATCCGGCCCATCAACAGCTTCTCATCCTCATCTGAAAAACAAACACCCGTCAAGCCACTCTCCATGGGACACCAGACAAAAGGTCACGTCACTCTCTGCCTTTACAACATGACCTTGCTTTTCATTTGGGGGGGGGGGGGGGGGGGGGTAGGGACAAAAGGTCACATCACCTTCTGCCTTTACAACATGACCTTGCTTTTCATTTGAGGGGGGGTGGACAAAAGGTCCATCACTTTCGGGGTGGGGGGGGGGGGGGGGGGGGGGGGGCACAAGAGGGAGCTTGTGCAATTTCTGCTGGATTAATACTATTACTTTCACCAGTAATCACATCATTCTTCAAACAGCAATCAAAAACCAAACCTTGTTTCTTCAAAATGCTACAGAAAATTCTCTCTGCAGGGACATCATGTCCGGGGAGCAAACATGCCCGGCAGCAAGTACGTCAGTAACGAGTCAACTGGACCTTTCTTTTCTGCCATCACTGATGGTGATCAGTAATATTACCCCATGTACATTCACATCCACTTACTTAGACTACTGAAGGCTTCAAGAGGTAAGAACTGGTTGCCGAAGATAACTCGGTTGGAATTTGGGTCGTAGACACGACATGCTTGTAACAATGCCAGCTCAAAACTCCCTGGACAAAAAAACAAACATTGTATGAATAAACGCACAGGACCACCAGCATTCATCAATAGTCACATCATACTCTGTTATGACACATCAGTTTGTTTTTCACCCAGTCCCTATTGCTGGTAAAGTACTTCTGTTCCCCTTGGATATCACAGGGTGTCCCTGGTTAAGTAATTACCATCTGGCCCCGAAAATGACAGGATGCCTGCCCCTGGGACAGTACTCACGATTTCCCCTTGGACATCACAGTGAACTATTTACCATCCGCCCCAGGACATCACAGTCAACTATTTACCATCCGCCCCAGGACATCACAGGATGTCCTTGGTAAAGTAAGTAGCATTTCCCCCAGGACACCATGGATGTCCCTGGGAAAGTACTTACCATTTCCCCCAGGACACCAAGGATGTCCCTGGTAAAGTACTTACCATTTCCCCCAGGACACCAAGGATGTCCCTGGTAAAGTACTTACCATTTCCCCCAGGACACCATAGAATGTCCCTGGTAAAGTACTTCCCATTTCCCCCAGGATATCACAGGATGTCCCTGGTAAAGTACTTACCATTTCCCCCAGGACACCACAGGATGTCCCTGGTAAAGTACCATTTCCCCTAGGCCATCACTTGAACTAAGTGAAGTCGCCAAATTCAATAAATTCAGACTGTGCATGCATTTTCACACCTAGCAAATTTCTCAAGATGAACATTAATTTCTGGTTAACGTAGCCTGTCTGAGACTGTTCTTGGACACCCACAGCACTCACTTGGCAGGGAAAGATTTAATTAAAGTTAAAGTATACTGGCTGTGAGCTCTCTGACAGGGAACAGCACAAGGCCTGCCGTTCCAGGCACGCAGACACAACCCCACCAGAAGGGTGTTGTTCCGCTGGTACCCTGCCAGACAGACACAGCACAGGTGAGCTGGTCACTGCAAATGCGGTCTCCACCTGACCAAGGGAACAGGAAAGGCAGCCACTGACTGACACTTTAAAATTCTAGTCACAACTAGGAACCAGTGAACAGAGACACTGTTCTCAACAATACACAGGCACACACACCACACGCAGACACATACACGCATACAGTCTACCTTGCAAAGTGTGTGCAGTGTACACATGACTGAGATGAACACACACACACACACACAGACACACACACCACACGCAGACACATACACGCATACAGTCTACCTTGCAGTGTGTGCAGTGTACATATGACTGATGAACACACACCACACGCAGACACATACACGCATACAGTCTACCTTGCAGTGTGTGCAGTGTATATATGACTGAGATGAACACACACACACACACAGGCACAAAGAAACACACACCACATGCAGAAACAAAGACACACACACATACAGTCTACCTTGCAAAATGTATACAGTGTACATGTAATTGAGGTGAACACACACAGGCACACAGACACACACACCACATACAGTATACCATGCAGAGTGTACATGTGATGGGGGGGAGGGGGGGGGGTCCACTGACCGGCTTTGAGCAACATGATCTGATCATCCTGCGACAGGTCCATGAAGCCAGGGATCATTTTGGCAAACTCAATGATCTGCTGCACTGCCAGCGTGATCTTTTCCGCCAGCTCAGACCACATCCGCCGGTATGTCTACAACAAACACAGCACATTAATGCGAGGAACTGAACTATGAAACTGAAATGATCAGCAATACCAACACAAACTCTGAAGTTGCCCCAAAGAACACCTGCCCCCCACCCTGGACATAGACACAATTTTAGTTTTTCTGATTTGGGGTTGATGTATGTGTCTGTCACTGCTGCTGCATAGGCACTGTGACCTACGCTGACTGACTGTGAAAGAGAGTGGTAAGTGTCCAGGGCAAAGATGGGGTCAGGAAAACCCTGAGATCTATTGTGAACCTGCAGTATCAGTGTCTAAACACAGGCAGGCAGACATGTTGCAAGCCAGTTTGGCCTAGTGGTAAGGTGTTAGGCTGGTAAGCAGAGGGACTTCGGTTTGAATCCACTTCGGCTCTTTCTCTTCAAAATTTGTGGTCTGTGGACACTGTCTTGTGACTTTGTCCCTCACAATTATGAAACATTAAAATGGCTCTCATTATCTCATTACTGCCCATCTTAATGCAGAAGTCATTCTGGTGGTGACAGTGTAGCGATAGGTATATAATCTCTCTCTCCCCCCACCTCTATACCCCCTTCCCTAATAAGCCTTATGGTTTCTATGGACGTTAAGCACCATGTTTACTTTAGGAAGAGCTGAGTCAGGTGGCAGACAGCGTGAGATCAGTGTGTATGTGTGCATGTTCAAAGTGTGTGCAAGGTTTGTTTTTTAAGTGATTTGGGATTACAAGTGTATACCAACCCCTCCCCCCCCCCCCCCCCCCCCCATCCCATTGCTATTTAGTTTACGTACGTATTCGCATAGTATGTGTAGTGGTGTTGTACAAAATAATGCACTTAGCAGTTGTACAAATGCGCTTTACTCAGTACGTCATCTCCCCCTGCCCCCAATATTGTCAACCCTTCTGTTGTACGTACCTTGAGAACACAAATATCACCAGTATCCATACCCATTATTATCATCACAAGGCACACAGAGACAGACTCACCATGCCTTTATAGGTGTTAACGACCTCCTGGCTCACGGCCTGTTGCTTCATGGCCTCGATCTGCTCACTGCTGTACAAGCAGGTACGTAGGTGAGCCTCCGAGATAGCGTTGCCCAGGGCCACTGCAACACGCGGCAACTTGTCAATAACGCACATCTGGCCGTCAATAACGCACATCTGGTTGCGTCAACTGCCATCATCAGGTCTCTTCCACCACATCACACTAGCATTTTGTCATTCCAACTTCCATAGGGGACCCTCTCCCACAAAACCAGTCATAAGTGGCAGCTGTTGATCAGTCCTAGAGACAGAAAACAGCCCCGGGGGGTGGGTTGGGGGGGATCTGGATGATTTTCAATTCAAACACACAAACTGGGTACAATCATGTTCATTTGACCTTAAATTATCAAGCAGATATATGTTCCTTTAAAAATGGCATAAACTGGTTAAAACCTGGGTTAAGTTTCACTCTTTCTAAACCCTGTTGCAATGGGGGGGGGGGGGGGGGGGAATATGCAAAATGGCACAAAATCTTTCAGGGCCATTTTCCCAAAATGGAGGCTATAATGCTTAGTAAATCTGGGACATTTCGGACTTGCTTTTTTTCTGCTAGGCATGATTAGGCATTAATTATCAAGACTCAATCAGTGTTCTCATCTTCACTCAGTTGCTGCTGACAAACAAAACAGAACAAAATGCAGGAAGTAGTGCACTTTGTCTGCATAAAAGCTACCAAAATGTGACTGAAACACACACACACACACACACACACACACACACACACACACACACACACACACACACACACAGAGCTGGAGCCACTGACCAGAGCGGCACACACACACACACACACACACACACACACACCAACAAAAACACACAGGGCTTCACAAAGCATTTCCTGGCTGCCCAGGGCAGGCAGAACCAACAATCAGAAAACCCATCTTCATGGTAAAGGTGCCAGCCGGATTGAGCTGTGATTTGGTTCACCTCCCAAGCCAGCTGCCACTAAACAGGTCTGACAAGAACCAACTGAAGCCACTGACCAGAGTGGCACTAAACAGGTCTGACAAGAACCAACTGAAGCCACTGACCAGAGCGGCACTAAACAGGTCTGACAAGAACCAACTGAAGCCACTGACCAGAGCGGCACTAAACAGGTCTGACAAGAACCAACTGAAGCCACTGACCAGGGCGGCACTAAACAGGTCTGACAAGAACCAACTGAAGCCACTGACCAGGGCGGCACTAAACTGGTCTGACAAGAACCAACTGAAGCCACTGACCAGAGCGGCACTAAACAGGTCTGACAAGCAGCAGCTGCAGCCACTGACCAGGGCGGCACTAAACAGGTCTGACAAGAAGCAGCTGCAGCCACTGACCAGGGCGGCACTAAACTGGTCTGACAAGAAGCAGCTGCAGCCAGTGACCAGAGCGGCACTAAACAGGTCTGACAAGCAGCAGCTGCAGCCACTGACCAGGGCGGCACTAAACAGGTCTGACAAGAACCAACTGAAGCCACTGACCAGAGTGGCACTAAACTGGTCTGACAAGAAGCAGCTGCAGCCACTGACCAGGGCGGCACTAAACTGGTCTGACAAGAAGCAGCTGCAGCCACTGACCAGGGCGGCACTAAACTGGTCTGACAAGAAGCAGCTGCAGCCAGTGACCAGAGCGGCACTAAACAGGTCTGACAAGAAGCAGCTGCAGCCACTGACCAGGGTCCATGAGGTCAACAGCCCTGACCAAGGACACGGGGTGTGGAGGCGAAGTGGTGGTGGCTGTGGGCGACGTCTGGTAGCCCATGCTGCCCATGTTGTTGTTGTTGTTGTTGTTGGTCAGCGTGCTGTTGTTGTTGACAATGTTGTTGGCAAGGCCGCTGTTGTCAGAGGGGGGAGGGGGAGAGTACTCTGTTTGCGTGGTTCCAACGGGGTAGGAATAGCCGTTTGTGGGGTAGGTGTAGCCAGGTGTGTGGGGTGTGCCCATTCTGGAACAGAAACCACAAACATCAAAACCCTCTTGCACTAATCATGTCCTCCCTTTGTACTAAACAGGTCCTCTTTCACCTGCGCTGGCTTGACGGCTCTCAAAAAAAAAAAGGCACGTCATTACGGTCTTGTCAGCCCAAGTGATCACACCTACCACGTGTGACCAAACAGTGAACGCTTTCTTGATTTCTCTTCACACAACACTTCCTGTGACGTAGGGATGGCTTTCTGCAGCAGCTTTGTTTGCCAGCACCGTGTCTTAACAGCAAACCCCACAGCACCCACTCTTCATGCTGACACGCACACAGGGGAAGGCGCTGCCTCTAGACAAAAAACAGTGCCTGTGACACCTAATCAAACTTAACAAAGTTTTACAGCAATGACCATCCCCCGCTGTACAAAGACGGCACCACTGACTACAGGTACCACCATCAGCCCCTCCACCCCCCAACCCCCCACTTACCACAGGTACCACTGTCAGCACTTACTGAAGGTACAACTCTCAGCCCCTCCACCCGCACCCCCCCACTTACTGCAGGTACAACTGTCAGTCCCTCCACCCCCCACTTACTGCAGGTACAACTGTCAGCCCCTCCACCCCCCACTTACTGCAGGTACAACTGTCAGCCCCTCCACCCAACCCCCACTTACTGCAGGTACAACTGTCAGCCCCTCCACCCCCACACTTACTGCAGGTACAACTGTCAGCCCCTCCACCCCACCCCCACTTACTGCAGGTACAACTGTCAGCCCCTCCACCCCCACACTTACTGCAGGTACAACTGTCAGCCCCTCCACCCCCACACTTACTGCAGGTACAACTGTCAGCCCCTCCACCCCACCCCCACTTACTGCAGGTACAACTGTCAGCCCCTCCACCCCCCACTTACTGCAGGTACAACTGTCAGCCCCTCCACCCCCCACTTACTGCAGGTACAACTGTCAGCCCCTCCACCCAACCCCCACTTACTGCAGGTACAACTGTCAGCCCCTCCACCCCCACACTTACTGCAAGTACAACTGTCAGCCCCTCCACCCCACCCCCACTTACTGCAGGTACAACTGTCAGCCCTCCACCCCCACACTTACTGCAGGTACAACTGTCAGCCCCTCCACCCCACCCCCACTTACTGCAGGTACAACTGTCAGCCCCTCCACCCCCACACTTACTGCAGGTACAACTGTCAGCCCCTCCACCCCACCCCCACTTACTGCAGGTACAACTGTCAGCCCCTCCACCCCCCACTTACTGCAGGTACAACTGTCAGCCCCTCCACCCACCCCCACTTACTGCAGGTACAACTGTCAGCCCCTCCACCCCCACACTTACTGCAGGTACAACTGTCAGCCCCTCCACCCCCACTTACTGCAGGTACAACTGTTAGCCCCTCCACTCCTCATTTACTGCAGGTACAACTGTCAGCCCCTCCACCCCACCCCCACTTACTGCAGGTACAACTGTCAGCCCCTCCACCCCCCACTTACTGCAGGTACAACTGTCAGCCCCTCCACCCCCCACTTACTGCAGGTACAAATGTCAGCCCCTCCACTCCCCATTTACTGCAGGTACAACTGTCAGCCCCTCCACCCCCACCTTACTGCAGGTACAACTGTCAGCCCCTCCACCCCCCACTTACTGCAGGTACAACTGTCAGCCCCTCCACCCCACCCCCACTTACTGCAGGTACAACTGTCAGCCCCTCCACCCCACCCCCATTGACTACAGGTACAATCCACACAAAAATCAACCCAGGTAGAGATCATTCAAACTGTTGTTACCCCACACATACAGAAAACACGAATTTTGATGAAAGGAATACCCATCTCTCTCTCTCTCAAACACACACTTACAACCACACACACACACACACACACACACACAATGTACACATCCAAGGCATAACCACACACATCCAAGAAACAACCACCACACACCACACGTCAAGGTATGCAGTTAACATCACCCCACACAACATGCACAACACACACATCAAAAACAACCACACACACACACACACAGCACACCACACAACACACACACTACACACACACACACACACACACACACACACACACCACACACACAAAACACACACACACCACACACACACACACACACACACCACACATAACCACACACCACACACACACACACCACACACAACACACACACACACACACCCACACAACACACACACACACACACACACACACAACACACACACACACACACAACCACACACACACACACACACACACACACACCACACACACACACCACACACACACACAACACCACACACACACACACACACACACACACACTACACACACACACACACACACCACACACACACACCACACACACACACAACACACACACACACACACCAAACATACACACACACACACACACCACACACAACAACACACACACACACCATACACACACACCACACACCACACACACACACACACACACCACAACACACACACACACACACACACACACAACACACACACACACACACACACACACACACACACACACACACACAACACACACACACACACACACACACACACACACACACACAACACACAACACCAACACACACACACACACACACACACACACACACACACACACACACGTCCAAGGTATGATACATCCCCCAACACAACATGCACACAAACATCCAGGGTACACCCAAAATACAAACATCCAGGGTACACCCAAAATACAAACATCCAGGGTACACCCAAAATACAAACATCCAAAGAACACATACACAAGCACCAAATGTATGCTCACTCACAGTCACATATCCAAGGTGTCTTACCTGTACACAAACATCCAACTACCAAGGTACATACACACTCATATCCAAGATGTACCCTGACCTACCCACACCCACAGATCTAAAGTATACTTCACAGTACACATCAACTGATTTTTACACACAAACATCCAGAGTACACACACACACCACAATATACAACTATATACACACATTGGTCCAGACTATACCTAACAACACATATCTTCACACCCAAACATCCATAGTATTATTATGTACATGCACACACACACACACACACACACACACACACACACACACACACAACACACACACATATGCTGGGCATACATACACAACATACACAAATATTCACAGCACACACAAACATATTGGGTATCTACACACACACATACAAGGTAAACCAGTATACACATGGTTTTGTTTTCAAGTTGATAACAAATGTTTTACTCATTGTGTCAAATATTCTTTACTGGATGTAAACAATTCAAAACAATTTATTTCTTCTTTTTCTTCAGTCAAGTGAAAGGTCTAAATCTAACTGGTGCAAAAAACTGAAGTCAGTCACAAAACATTAAACACATTGTCATGCATATGGGTTTTGCGTCAATGGTGAAGTTGATAACAAAAGTTGCAATTATTAATAAGGATTCTGACAAGCCATATATTAACACATTTTCTATTTCTCAGCCAGACTCACACAATACTTATTAAACTATCACAATAAGTCGCACCGGTCTACATACAAACACTAGAAAACAGGGAAAGAAGAAAACAAAAGAGACGCATATCTGAAAGACAAGAGTTTAGCAGAAGAAAAAGAAAATTAGCGATGATTAATGTCATACTCAACAACAACATACAACAGTGTCATGCACAGTGTGACATATTCAAACAGCAAAACCAGGGAGGTATTTGAGGCTGGATAACATCTGTTAAGTGTTATAAAGGAACACAGTGCCATGGGCAAGACCAAAGTCAATAAACTACAAGACAACTCCCATGCTGACACACAAACCAGTCATCTACACATCAATCAGAATTCAGAGGACAGATTAAAAATATAACAAATTAAAACTTGGTGCAACTATTCAAATAAATACAGACTTCATTATGCTGTGCAAATGCAACGTTGATGTTTGTACTAATTACTACATGTATATAAATATTTATATATATTTATTCCAAAACGTTAGAAAGTCAACACCAATAGGATAACTATAATATTGAAATAATGATGTAAATTGTGATCCACGGCTTCTCTGCCCAACAAAATTACACTACAAAAGAATTTAAAAAATACTAACTTTCAGTTTCACACTAGCTTCTTTATATACAGTAATGTGTGTGTGTGTGCTTCTTTATATACAGTAGTGTGTGTGTGTGTGTGTGCACGCACGCGTGTGTATGTGGAGCACAGCATGGGCATCTGTATTCTTCTCTTTTTTCATCTTCTTTTTTACAGAAATAAATTTAAAAAGTAAGTTTAAAAAAGGCCAGGGAAAACACAGACAACACACAAACACAAAAATGACAGAAAAACTGCAGATCTCTAATTATACACCCATTTGCAATGGACATGTTAGTAAAAGATTATTTTATTTTTTTATTGTTAAAATAAAAACAGAACTAGTTTGCATGCCTTCTTGGACAAGACACTCTGATGCTGACAGTTCCAATTCCTGGCTACAGTCAGTAAAGCGATCGCTGGTGTGTCTGGCAAAATGATGCGCAACTAGTGTAAGCATCAAAATAGCAAGCCCTCAAACACAATTTAAGCAGTCATTCCACATTTATTCAAATAAAACAAAAACGCTTCATACGTGTGGTTTGCAGTTTTGCAAAAAGCACAAGAAAGCTTTACGGAAACTGCTGTACAGATAAAAACATCTGCTGACCCAGCAGCTGGGGAGCAGAGAAGCAAGCTGCCAATCTGCAATTCTCAATAGTTACAGAGGAGAACTCCTACAACAACACTGCCACACTGGTTGTAGCCATTACACACAGCACGGAAGTCTGTCTACACCCAAGCTCCACTTTAAGCATGCTTTCAGTTTCAGAAGGAAAAAGGTGGCTGGCTAACCTCAATGTAACTCTGCACCCAACAAGCACTTCATTACTTTCTTCCAAATCAAACAGACACATTGGACATACCATTTACTGAATTATTGCCAGTATTTCCCCAAAAGGGTTGTGATCATTTAATTTCTATTAGGACCCCCCCTCCCCCACCCCCCCACCCCTCCCTTGTCAAATATGTAGATAAAAAGCACTGCCGCCTCAAGCATGCTACAGCCCGCAGAGTTCCAATTTACATTACACTGAGGTGCACCAGACAGTGTCAATAAAAACTTCAACAAAAGGTTGGCTAGCAAACTAAAAACCAAAATTAGTCCTGAAACCAAAAAGCCAAACCAGCAGACAGTCGAGTTCCCATCTTCCCGCGTGACACTGACAGCCATCACTTTCCCATCACGGCTGTCAACACAAAGACCAGTTCCTTGTGCCAGATCCACTGACGTTACAAACTGCAGTCAGCACCCTGCCGTAACACCGGCCATTCTTACCCACCCCAACAACCATCCAGTCAGCATTCTGACCACCGCTGGCCAGCGCCTGTATAATACACAGCCAAACAATTTCTTGGATTTCCTTTTCCTCCTCAACCACCAACTTATCTCCTTTCCAGCTGGCCCAAAGCTGGCCTAAAAGCTGCAGGTTTAGGATGAAGACTTTTGTGACTCTGCCTGTCTGCTGGTTCCGTCTGTTACTGGATTAATTACCACCGCTGGACCTGAGCGACAACTTGTCTCTTCTTTGGAAACTGGCTGTGCTTCAATTGGCCTCAAGTCATGGACTCAAACACCCTCCCTCCTCAACTCAGTTACCACAACTTCACAATTTCAGTCTTTTGAAAAAAGCTCAAGGAAAGAGGGGGGGGGATTTTTAGCTGAAGAACTTATCTTTCAACACATGGGAACAGATGGGTTTGTATTTTGACTTCAAACCATCAGATCTAATCATCTTATATCCAGGATTTAAAAAAAATCTTTAGTCCTCCCCATAATTTGATACCCCCGTGCAAAGACCAAGACCTGTATTCACAATGATACAGCCCTGTCATGCACGTAGGCTAATGGGTGGAATATTCACAGCACAAAGCAATGCTGTCCATGTAAACTCAATAGTAAATTTGACAACTCAGCACTGGGGGTGTTGGGGGGCGGGGTCTTAATGTGTGTGCCCCTGTGTACCTTCCCTACAGGTCGCTCAAGTCCAGTGTGTGCGAAAAAAGCAACAGAAAGAAGCTTACGTGACATATTGGTTGGTGTGAGGAAGAGGAGGAGAGTAACTAAGGGAGGCAAATCCATCGCACCCGTTCAGTTGTGCCGCTTTCACCATCTTGGCTTCATCCTCTACTTTCTCTCGCTGCTTCTTCGACATCCGCCCAAACTTCACCGCTGAAAGTGTAGCACAACTCAGACTGTGACTGGTGCAAACATTGCACTCATCATTGTTAGCCATAATCACAATACCAGTTACTCACAACAGAACTATCATAGTGTCTACTATAAAATATGTCAGGTGACACTTTGCTCAACCAAACAATAAGTGGCAATATCTTGTTGGTCTACGTAACGTCACAGACATGATACAAATTATAATTACATACAGGTCTAGATACTGTTCCCTCAATCCATTTATCAGTGGACTAGCCTTGTGTTCAGAGCAAGCAATGTCTGCATTCCCCCTTCAACGCAACAGTTCGCCTTACCATCCCTTGACATGCCGAGAGCCAGACATTTCTGGAGGCGGCAATACTGACAGCGGTTCCTGTTGACCCTGTCGATGACGCAGTTTTTGTTACGGGGACACTGATAGTTGACTGGGCCGGACTGGGAGCGACGAAAAAAGCCCTGGAGAAGAAGCCGTCTGTCACCAATCCATCACTGAACTGAGTAAACACGACTGACATGTTCTACATCAACACTGCATCACTAAACCATCCATCTTTCCTTGACACATGCAGGTGCTGAACCAGGTTCTGTTTTTTTTACCAGCTTTTGAAAACTAATAAATAGGGTGGTGCCTCCATTATCATTATACATTTGACTGGTTAATGCATTAGATGCAGATGGATCTTTCTTCTGCTTTCTAAGTCTGAAACACAACTACTCTCTCCCTCTCTCTCTCTCTCTCTCTCTCTCTCTCTCTCTCCTCACACACACACACACACACACACACACACAATCACTGTAACCGGTCAGATACATGGCCTTCTATACCACTACAGCCCTACTGGCAAACACCCTGCTTCCTTCCCTGCCTAGGATCATGCCCTCAGTCAACTACTAGAAGTAGATAACATTGCCGATCAATTTACCAGGCTATGCAATTCTGCTTCAGTCTCATGCAGTGACAGATTTGGATTCAAAATAACCATCATCATTCTTCGGAAAAGCATACACGCCAAATTTTATTCACAGACACAGTGCTACAGATTATAAGACACTGGGGTCAAATCTGAGGGAAAAGGTACTGCTGTATAGTCCAAAAATTGTGGTAATAAAAAGTTGAGCTAAGGGTGGTCTCAAAATGGGTATGGTCTCTCATCAGGCTGGTCTTTCATGGGTCCCTGATGGGTGCGGGAGTGGGAGGAAAGACTGGTAGTGGCACAGCACTTGCTTTCACAAAGTCGCTGGGTGTATCCAATTCTTTGTTGGGGTGGAACAGGTACAGCAAGACCCAGCAATGAGAGCTGATTCTTTGTTGGGGTGGAACAGGTACAGCAAGACCCAGCCCAAAGACTAGTAAGAGTATCTTTTGAAACCTTTCTCTGTGTATTTTCATGCTAATGAACCCCTGATGGAAAAATCACACCCCTTTTGATTTAACACATCTACTCAATTTTTTGGGTGGCCTTAATGAGAGGTTTTGCTGTATCAGCTTGGAGCTGTCACTGTGTGACTGTATCACCATACGTTTGGGTGAAGTTACTAGTTAGTGTTATTTTCAAGCTGTTTTCTTTGACTTAATCTGACCCTCTGAAAGGGTTAGGAAGCTAAAAAAACACATTATTCCCTTAAACACACCTGTGGTTACCTAATCATGATCCTATGTATGTTGCATGTCTATTGTGTTGAAGCAGAGGAGAAGGCACCACCTACCTTGCAGCCCTCACAGGTGATGACCCCGTAGTGGACCCCCGATGACTTGTCTCCGCACACTTTGCAAGGGATCACTTCTATTTGGGCTGGAACCACACACACAAAACAAGCCTTGACGAAACATGCAGGCAGTTCATCAAATCTGACACGTTTTCTTGGTGACAAAACATGCGGCAACACCTTGTCCCTGGTGACAGTCTCAGAAAGTATACCAGTCTTACTCCAGGACACCTACACTCTACAGACACTGTACACTCCAATCCAGGCAAGCTGGGGGCGGAGCGCCAGAAAGGACAGGTGAGCACAAAGGGGGGGGGGGGGGGGGGGGGGGGGGACCACACTGTTACTGACAGGAAGGGGGTGGAATGGGGGGGGGGTAACATCAATGAGGGCAGATAATCCAGGGGTGGAGGGGACAATGAGGGAGATAATCCAGAGGTGGAGGGGGCAATAAGGGAACATAATCCAGGGTGGAGGGGACAATAAGGGCAGATAATCCAGGGGTGGAGGGGACAATGAGGGGAGATAATCCAGGGGTGGCGGGGACAATAAGGGAAGAGAATACAAGGGTGGAGGGGACAATAAGGGAAGATAATCCAGGGGTGGAGGGGGCAATGAGGGAAGAGAATCCAGGGGTGGAGGGGACAGAAATAGCATTTTAGCAGAGGGGCACAGAAAATGCCAACTTCATCATTACAAAACCCTCAACAATAGCACAGAACCATAGTTACACAATGATCATTTGAGGAGTTTTTTGCACTTGGTACTGCATCCCAAACACAGTTGTAGCCCAAAACACGCTTCTTGTTAAAAAATCATTAGCCTTCAGATAAAACTTTCCTCCCTGTTGAAAATGATGAATAGCGACTGGCATGGTCTACACTCAAGCAAAGACTGTATCCAATGAACACAGCACCTTTACGCACTGCATCATTAACCCAGAACTGTTTTCTCCATGGAATACTCATTAGGATCAATTTTGCTACGTCTACAGTAGGATGATGGGCTTGTAGGACGAGCTTAAGCATCTGTAACTAGTGTAAGGCAGCCCCAATAGTCAAAGAAACACTCACAAATCTATAGAGCACAACGACAGCAGGTGGGTGTGGGTGAGGTAGTAACTGGATTTTTACACTGTCAACCACACAGGGTTACCTCAACATGATCCAATTTTCTCATAAGCAAATACACATCCCAAAACTCTTCTCATATAATACATAATAATAATAATGGAAATTTGTAAAGCGCCTACCCTGCGGCTCAAAGCGCTGAACAAGCATACACACATAATGTACATTGAGATGGAAAATGTTATCGAAAAAATGAAAGAAAAGATATTGACAAGGGTTTTTAAACACTATGCTAGACACACACACACACACACACACACACACACACACACACACACACACACACACACACTGTACAGACTAACAGGAGTGAAGGACAATGTGGCTTAACTGAAATATTCTGAGAAGAGAAATGTCTTGAGTTGGTTTTTGACATACAAACCTTTACTCAAGTTAAAGCACAAAATCAGTCCAAACACTTACAAACATTACAGATGTTCAAAGAGTAAGTCCCTTCAATGCTGCCCATATTATAACAAATATACAAGCCCAACATGGCTAGGGCATGCTCCGGGGAGGAAGCCAGACAGACATGCAAATATTTTTGAATGACCTGTGAACTGACAGATTCACAGCCATGTTCACCAACAGGTTACTGAAAGAATAAACAACTTACAAGTGAACCACTACAAAACTTTCCCCCATGCCACTTGCACACACAAATTCAAAACAATATTATATTCACAGGTGTCCCAAACTGTTCAGCGAAATACCACCATGATTCACACTCACAGTGTGAAGATCAGTGCAACATAATAAAGGGGTTAACCCAATCCTCAAGAAACAACCCATAATTTGCAAAATGACTATGTCCCCTTTTTACCTCCCAAATACCATTGTACTATTAGCAAAGTTTAAAAAAAAAAAAAAAAAAAGTCCCCTGCCCCAACCACCATACTCTTAAGTCTACTGTAGTCAACATCATACTATGCATATTGCCATAAACATGATTTAGGGGATTGAAGAAGAAAAACACCCTCTCCTTATCCACCACCTTTTCTGGGTTGTCATGATTTAGGGGAGTGAAGAAGAAAAAAGCCCTCTCCTTATCCACCACCTTTTCAGGATTCACCAAGGCTCTACGACCCAGTCTCAAAAAGGTGCCCTCTCAAGTGCCACTCCACTGTTGAAATATTCAACCTGATACCTAAATATAGCTTTTCCTGTCAAGGTCACCTGTCAAGTTTCTTGTTTATGTCAAATGTAGCCCCAAAATATTCTGAACCAAATGTTCAGGAGACTGGTACCACACCATTTTATTGTATTTTTATGTTTACCTATCCCATTAATGACTGCTAATTTGCTTTTTTCTAATGCAAGCATTACTAGAGGATGCCTTTGGTACATTTCATGTATAGTTACTTGCAGTTACAGTGGGCAATTCCAATCTGTGTTGTTGTGTTCAATTGTGACGCCATTCAAGCTAATCAACTCTTGTTTCTTAATTGTGCCACATGCAGTTAAATTTATGTTACAATAACGCAAATACAATGACCCCAACATGTCATGTACACTGCCCTCTATTCTCACCTCTCTCTCTCCCCCCCCCCCCACCCCCATATAACCACAAAGGCTGACTGGGCATAAAACACCAAGTTACTCTCTCTCTCTCCCCCCCCCCTCCCTCTCCCTCCATCTCTCTCTCTAATACCTGAAGTGTGGAAGTATACAAGATAGACTTCAGCACATTCAGATTTAGTTTTTTTCTCCCTCTGATTGTGGTTCCTTGTCCAGCTGTACTGGAGTGTGTCACGCTTCACTGTGCACTGCCTGCCAGCCCCTGAGACTGGCCCCAAGCAACCCACAAAACCATTAGCAAGTATCAGGATTCCTGAGACGTTTCCAGTCACCAAGACTACTTTCTGGGTTCACCTACACCTCAGTCCACATCATCAAGCCACCTACGGTGTATTTTTATGCCATATGGGCACCTTCTTAATGATCACTAGTTAGTTTCCTTAGCTGGGGTCAGAAGTCACCCACACCTTTTTATGGTCACTAGTTGTTTCCTTAGGTAGGGTCAGAAGTCACCTTCTTATGGTCACTAGTTGTTTCTTTAAGTAGGGTCACTAGTCATCTGCACTTTATGGTGACGAGTCGTTTCCTTAGGCAGGGTCACAAGTCTATGCACCCCCTCCTATGGTCAGTAGTTGTTTCCTTAGCTGGGGTCAGAAGTCACCCACACCTTCTCAAGGTTGCTAGTTGTTTCCTTAGTCATGTCACCTTCTTATGGCCTCTAGTTGTTTCCTTAGGTAGGTAAGTAAGTAAACAAGGTGCTTAATGTCCACAGAAACCATACGGCTTATTAGGGATGGGGAGAGGCTGTCATAACTATGGCCACATGTCAGTGAGGTTATAAGGCCACCAGTCAGTGAGGCTGTCATAACTATGGCCACCAGTCAATGAGGCTGTCATAACTAAGGCCACAAGTCAGTGAGGCTGTCATAACTAAGGCCACAAGTCAGTGAGGCTGTCATAACTAAGGCCACAAGTCAGTGAGGCTGTCATAACTATGGCCACAAGTCAGTAAGGCTGTCATAATTAGGGCCATAAGTCAGTGAGGCTGTCATAACTATGGCCACAAGTCAGTGAGGCTGTCATAACTAAGGCCACAAGTCAGTGAGGCTGTCATAACTATGGCCACAAGTCAGTGAGGCTGTCATAACTATGGCCACAAGTCAGTGAGGCTGTCATAACTATGGCCACCAGTCAGTGAGGCTGTCATAACTATGGCCACAAGTCAGTGAGGCTGTCATTACTATGGCCACAAGTCAGTGAGGCTGTCATAACTATGGCCACAAGTCAGTGAGGCTGTCATAACTAAGGCCACCAGTCAGTGAGGCTGTCATAACTATGGCCACCAGTCAGTGAGGCTGTCATAACTATGGCCACCAGTCAGTGAGGCTGTCATAACTATGGCCACCAGTCAGTGAGGCTGTCATAACTATGGCCACAAGTCAGTGAGGCTGTCATAACTAAGGCCACCAGTCAGTGAGGCTGTCATAACTATGGCCACAAGTCAGTGAGGCTGTCATAACTATGGCCACAAGTCAGTGAGGCTGTCATAACTATGGCCACAAGTCAGTGAGGCTGTCATAACTATGGCCACCAGTCAGTGAGGCTGTCATAACTAAGGCCACAAGTCAGTGAGGCTGTCATAACTGGCCACAAGTCAGTAAGGCTGTCATAACTATGGCCACCAGTCAGTGAGGCTGTCATAACTATGGCCACAAGTCAGTGAGGCTGTCATAACTATGGCCACAAGTCAGTGAGGCTGTCATAACTATGGCCACAAGTCAGTGAGGCTGTCATAACTAAGGCCACAAGTCAGTGAGGCTGTCATAACTATGGCCACAAGTCAGTGAGGCTGTCATAACTATGGCCACAAGTCAGTGAGGCTGTCATAACTATGGCCACAAGTCAGTGAGGCTGTCATAACTATGGCCACAAGTCAGTGAGTGCTGTCGTAACTATGGCCACAAGTCAGTGAGGCTGTCATAACTATGGCCACAAGTCAGTGAGGCTGTCATAACTATGGCCACAAGTCAGTGAGGCTGTCATAATTATGGCCACACGTCAGTGAGGCTGTCATAACTATGGCCACCAGTCAGTGAGGCTGTCATAACTATGGCCACCAAGTCAGTGAGGCTGTCATAACTATGGCCACCAGTCAGTGAGGCTGTCATAACTATGGCCACAAGTCAGTGAGGCTGTCATAACTATGGCCACAAGTCAGTGAGGCTGTCATAACTATGGCCACAAGTCAGTGAGGCTGTCATAACTATGGCCACCAAGTCAGTGAGGCTGTCATAACTATGGCCACCAGTCAGTGAGGCTGTCATAACTAGGCCACAAGTCAGTGAGGCTGTCATAACTATGGCCACAAGTCAGTGAGGCTGTCATAACTATGGCCACAAGTCAGTGAGGCTGTCATAACTATGGCCACAAGTCAGTGAGGCTGTCATAACTATGGCCACAAGTCAGTGAGGCTGTCATAACTATGGCCACAAGTCAGTGAGGCTGTCATAACTATGGCCACAAGTCAGTGAGGCTGTCATAACTATGGCCACAAGTCAGTGAGGCTGTCATAACTATGGCCACCAGTCAGTGAGACTGTCATAACTATGGCCACAAGTCGATCTGTCGTAACTATGGCCACAAGTCAGTGAGGCTGTCATAACTATGGCCACAAGTCAGTGAGGCTGTCATAACTAGGCCACAAGTCAGTGAGCTGTCATAACTAGGCCACAAGTCAGTGAGGCTGTCATAATTATGGCCACACGTCAGTGAGGCTGTCATAACTATGGCCACAAGTCAGTGAGGCTGTCATTACTAAGGCCACGGGTCACTGCGGCTGTCATTACTAAGGCCACAAGTCAATGAGGCTGTCATAACTAAGGCCACAAGTCACTGTGGCCGTAAAGTCATTGTCAAGTGTCAGGACTCACTGAAGTCACTTATACCTTAATGCTACAAGTACAAGAAGTCCATGAGGACATCTAATGACAAAAGTCAATGAGGTGATTTAGACCTGAATTAGACTAATCATCAAGTTTTATTGACAACCACATCAGTCAATAAAGACCTTTGGCATTCAAAGCACATTTCTTTCGCCAACATACAGAATTTTATTGTCTACGAATAACATAGAAATTTGTCTTACGACTGCATAAAAGAGACCAGTAAAATAACACACAGTATAATACATGAACATTAAGCACACATATATTATAAAACACAGACTACTTTATCTTTGAGTCTGGTGGGCACACACATCCGAAACAGTCAACTCTACCAGTATCAACACATGCACTCACAGGTCAGGCATTTTTCAACAACTAAGAAAAGTACAACTCATCAAATTCAACCCAACAGACAAAATACCTATATACAAACATCTCTATTCAGACGAATACTGTCACATAAATAGCACAGCAAACCCGCACATTGAAAAATAGCAAACAAAATCATAGGTATCATGCAAAAAACAGGAACCTAACATGCTAACAGTTTTAAATACTGAAATAACCTGTCTCCCCGTTGCATCTACTGTGTTCATGCCATCAACCCCGGCAGGCACTTTTAGCACCCACAATGCACTACATATCTTCCATGCTGGTTTGCCCCAGTCAGTTTACTAAATAAATTATTCTCTTTCTCTCATTTGCCCCAGTCAGTTTACTTAATAAATTATTCTCTTTCTCTCATTTGCCCCAGTCAGCTTACTTAATAAATTCTCTTTTTCTCATCTCTGCTTAATAAATTATTCTCATTCTCTCATTCTCAATCAGCTTTCACTGAAGGTGTACACTTACAGTTCTACTTTATACTGAACACCATCTCTAACACTAACGCTAATCACCATTTGATGGTGTTTGTGTCATCCAGTGGCCATTTTCATTTCCTTCTCTGAACTGCAGCCCAATGGCTATAAATCATGAAACTAACAGCATACATTTAAGTCCCACACAGACAGAGGTTAGAAATACCATAATTCACTTCTTCTGGGCAAATATACCGACTTGCTGAGTTGCGGAAGTACTAAAACCTGTAATCTTATTATCCTCCAACTGAATAATTGCGATAAACCATATTCATTTAAACCAAGTCTAATGGATGTACATACAAATGCGAACATGTGAACTATTTTGACCTATTCTCATCAAGCTACAACTGGGTGAACAATAACATCTTTTAAGCTGGAGCTGTACAGGGCTCCAGCTGGTAACAAATGTTTAGGTAAGGCTTCTTCTTCCCCAATCTCCTGGGATTTCAGTCTTTGAAAACCTCCTCACTGAACAGACAAGTCACTTAGTCAGCAGCACTAAGACTAAGTAGCAAACAAATCAGACAACCCATTGAACCGCTAAAATACAATGCCCATTTCCCATGTCTACAGAGAGTTAAAAATGCTGCCCACCACTCGGATAGAAAAGACAGTTGCTGAAAGTACCAATCATCAGACATTCTGTAAGATTAACAAGTATTTTGTAAACTGTGAACAGTAACTGCAAATACTTCAACACTGTCAGTTTGAACTTGAACCACCTCTCCGAGACTGCCCATTTCTCAGTACTCAATTTGTCCCTAAGGAAAAGATGCAGAAGCCATCCACCAGTCCAGCACATTCAATTAGGGTATTGATTATTCCTGAAACCTTTTTCTGGCATTCTATCTATCACAGAAGCAACCATCACATTATGTCATTATCACCTGTTCCACCACCTCCCTGGAAGTGGAAGGGTAACAACACAGTCATCTCCCTGGAAGGGTAACAACAATCTCCCTGGAAGGGTAACAAGAGAGTTGATAATTATTACCCTTCACCATGGCAGACACAAGGATAGTCGTATCTGGCTGACTGTTGTGAATACTGTGAATACTGTGGTGCTAGTGGGTCATCTTATTAGACTTATATGAACTCCTCAGATGATTACCCTGAATACAAATCCAAGCCAGCTCTGTTCAGACCTGCACATTAATTATTAGACTTGTGGGGCCCTGCAGCATGTGGTGTCATTTTTCAAACTGTTCGCATCAAGGCCAGTTTTGTTCTTCTTTTTTTTTTACAGGGGGGGGGGGGTGTCCACAACTGCCTCTTTAAACTGCAGAGAAACAGCCCTAGACTGCAGAGATTCCTTCACAATTCTGCCAATCAAACAGTCATCTCAAAAGTCTGTAACAGAAGGAGTCTTTCTTGCTGTACGTGTGTGACATCTTTCAAGCGCTAATTGACCCCCTTGTGTGCTAAGTAAGTCATCTCAGTACATTTTGAACGAAGTGGCCAGGATGGCATCGAGAACACAGCCTGGGGGGGGCAGAATCACAGATCACACACTTCTACTACTACTAGTACCACTAGTAACCCAGTGTTGTGTATCATGATTAAATGGGCAAGTCCAGAGTTGAGTGAACTGTAAATCTTCATAATTACACAAAAACATTGTGTTTTCGGCCATGGCACATTTTCTCCAGTGATTAAATCCTCATCACAGGTTTCATCAAAATATGCAGAACTTGTATGCACTAGCAAAGCACACTCATGACACAGTGGCTCTCTCTCTCTCTCTCTCTCTCTCTCTCTCTCTCTCTCTCTCTCTCACACACACACACACACACACACACACACACACACACACACACACACTCACTCTCTCTCTCTCTCTCTCTCACACACACACACACAGAGCACTAAGTAAGGTCTGTTGTCCCAGCCAACCATCTCCACCAGCACATGGCTTCCCTGAGGTATCTGACCCCCATAAAAACTGCCTGACCCCAGACAAATGGCCCGGGGGAATGTTGCCTCTGACACCATTTGAGCTGCTTGCAGGTCCGACCTGCTTTCTGCTTTCCCCCTCCCCCCCCCCCCCAACTTAACACCCACCCCAGACTGACTCGCGCTGACCCACTTCCACACAGCTGGCAGGTTGCCTGACCTACCTTTACCTGGACTTGACCCCATTCTGAGGCCACTGCTCTCTCCCTCCCTTTGTGATGGAATGAAGGGAAGAGTCGCGTGCCCCCCCCCCCCTCTCTCTCTCTCTCTTTGCCACCTCCTCTCTTCGCCATCTCCTCTCTTCTCTGACCTAACAGACGTGATTTAAAAAAAGTGTTTTTCTGTATTAACTATGTTTAGTTATTCTGTTCACTCTTGACTTTGCCCCTTTGTCTCTCTTGTTTGCTACTTCTGGAGTTCTAAGACATACTTTATTTCTAAACACTGTTCATAACTGTGGTTGTAACTTTTAGTGCCTCATTCTCCTCTATTCTATCATATCATCATCATTTGCCAAATCTAATTTTTCACACTGGTGTTTGAGATTGCAAATAATGTAGTTCACATTAATGTTGCAAGACATGCATTCATGCCTACACCTAGAGCCGTCCTTGTGCAATACAGTTCAGTCAGTCTGTACCCCCCATTCTGTGACTGAATGAAAATTCTATTAAAACTGTGCCGAAATATTAGCTCTCTCACCTCTGACTAACACCCCCCACGTATAAACCTACTCTCCCAGCAGAAATATTCTCTCTCTCTCTGACTAAACGAACTCCCTTTTTCTCCAAGTCTAAACCCCCTCTCTCTCTCCCACTCTCAACAATATTAGCTCTCTCTCTCTCTCTCTCTCTCTCTCTCTCTCTCTCTCTCTCTCTCTCTCTCAACGATCTCTCTTTGACAAAAATCTACAAAGAGCCGTCTCTACACTCTGTGACTGAAAGAGCCCTCTTTCTCCGTCTCGCGCTCTCTCTGCCTGACTGCAAGAGAGCAGCGTATCTAAATCTATTTCCCCTAGAAAATTAAGCTGGATCAATTAAATCAATAGCTGGCGCAGCCTGAACCCGGTGGGTTGTCCTTTACCTAACGACGCAGTGCGTTTCTTAGCCACTGCCAGTCTTACAGCTGATTCTGTACACATGCACGCCTGCCTGTGTGCGTGAGCGCGCGCGCGTGTGTGTGTGTGTGGGGGGGGGGCATCTGGTGGCGCTAGTTAGTCCCCTACAAAGCCACAAAAAGATGAAGTCATTCTTCCCCAATAACGGAGGGGGGTCAATCAGCTGACCGCATTTTCAACAGCCCCCGAGTGAAGAGGCATTATGTGCAGACTCCATGGCTGCCACAGTGCTAGCACAAAGGCAGCGGTCTGCAAGCCTGCAGTTGGTTTGGGGGGTGAGGGGTGGGGGGTGAAGGGGAAGGGAGGGGGGCTGTGGCGAATGACCGGCGGTCTGCGCGTGAGGCTGTGGGCAGCCCCGGCAAGTGCGCGGTGTGAAGGAGAGCGGGCGACAGTGACGGGGGCTGGCCACGCCATCCCTAATCCCCCTCATTGTTTTCCCACCACAAAGACGCCCCCTCCTGACAGTTCCGTGTCACTGCTCCACATCCACTGGGGTCCGCTGGCCTCCTCTTCTTCATCCTGTCCCACTTACGTACCATCACTCATCTCCAGCAGTCCTCGCCCCCCACTGACGTGCTGTTTTCCACTCCACTCTCATCCCCTCAAGCCCACTCCACTATCAGCTAATACTAATATTCAATAAACACCAATCTACCTCTACCAATAAATCTGAATCCATTTCTAAAATTATTATTACTATTACATTACTGGTAATTAATTAACAAAGACGTCAACTTCAGACAGCTGCTGTAAGGCGAGACCCACTGTATCATATCAATACTGCTACAGATGTAAACTGAGACCCAACTATATCACACCAACACTGCTGCTGTGAGATATCAATACAGCTGCGCACTGTAAAGTGAGATTCCACTCTACCACACTCGCGTCAATGCAGTTGAACACTGTGTGTGTGTGTGGTGTGGTGTGGTGGGGGGGGGGGGGGGGGGGGGCTGCACGCATGCACTCGCATTTGTTGTGCCCCTATCAGAGATATACAGCTGCTAAGTGAGATCCTATCAGTTTGATACAGCTGCTGTAAAGTGAGATCCTACTCGGCTACCGTCTCATAAGTCATATCAATACAGCTGCTGTAAAATGAGATCCTACCGTCTCATAAGTCATATCAATACAGCTGCTGTAAAATGAGATCCTAGTTTCTACTCAAAGAAAGGCTAAAAAAAAAACATACTGTAACTGGACCCCAGGGGCCATCTTGAGTCTATTCACTAGTCTCCTCCCACCCCTATAAGAAGCACAAAGGTGGCAAGACACGTCACTGAGAATGGCAGCAAAGGGAAACTGGGATACTGAAACCTAATACTAACACACCCTGTCTACCACAATCACAGCTTGAACTCCAAGTCCCCATGATGGTGCTATCTGACCCCCCCACCACCACCAAAGTAGGTAGGTGTCCACTCACACCCATACCAGCAAAGCAACCACCACAGAATTCACACTGATGGCCTTTTTGTGACTGGTTGGCTGTAGTGTAACACTATTTACAGCTATGCCATTGGGAGTTACAGTTTGTAAGGAGACAATATACATCTGTAGAAATGTGGCTGATGCACCACACAGTTCATACACCATTTACATAGCCCATACACTTATTCACACCTCTCATGCACAGTTTACAGTTCAAACACAGTGCACCTGGCTCATACAAGTTGCAACACAGTACAATTCACAGTTTACCCAGGTTGTACACATTTATCACAAATAAATTCCTGTTCTGCTACTCCACTGACCACACAGTCCTCCTATTTTATCAACTGACACCTATTACACGTCACTGTCATGCCAACAGTCTTCCAAGTACTGAACAAGAAAACAACATAGCTCAAACAGAAAAACTCATTTAGCTTTTCATACAACTTTTCATCATTTTTCACTGTTTAACTGTTGTTTCAGTGTCATTTTGTAGCTTGATAACGGGATTACCCTAAAAATCTGCAGGTTGTGTTTTTGTCCTAATAAATACTAAAATAGCATTCTTTTGAACCACACATCCCTCAACAAGCCCAGCCTACACATCCCACTCTCTGCAGACCTCGGAGTGGAGCACCCACATTTCCACCACCTGAAAAATGGCAAACGGCACCCATGGATCTTTCAGAAGGAACCTCAGCCACTGCCTCTCCAGGTGCCAAGGCGATGCCAAGCTGGTTTTTGTCCTCCCCTCCTAGAGTATGGATCAGCCGTCTGGGACCAGCAACTCAAAAAGGGTGTTAACATCATCCAGAATCCGAAGATGTGCAAGACATTTCATCACTGGGAACTACAGGCCCAACCCTCATAGCAGCCTTCAAAGAGTCAACAGACTCGACTTGCCAACTCTACAGGTAAAACGTAAACAGCTCCGCCACCAGATCTTCTACAAGCTGATTGTATGGTGGGTGTCAGCCTCAAAAACCCAGTAAATAAAAACAATGCTAACATCACATGGTGTTCAAATTCTTAAAACCTTTCTCAACGAACTGTCTGAAGAATGCTGGGTGTCACTCCCCACCCACCCCTAAAAAACAGGCAGACTAGTGTGTTCAAAGAACATGGGCTGTAAGTGTAACATTAATCCAAAAGAACATATATTAATATTGAATGATGACAGATTTGATATGTGACAACACCCCACACTGTCACACCAACAGCACAAAAACTCCTTTCATCCAAACTGCAGTGAAGTGGAACCATCATGTTCACACACAGTCAGTCAGCAGCTTCAGGTCACTAATCTGGGTCAACAAGGGCCAGTACATGGCTGTGTGAGCACCCAGTTTTATAGCACTGACACTGTAATATATATGACAGGATGCTGGATGTAGCAAGTACTCAACAGGGACAGAAAGAAACTTCCCAAGGCTCAACAGTGACCATTTCTGGGTGACCACCCCTTCCCCGAAGGAAGGATGAGCTTGTGCCACAATTCCTCCGAAAGAGACCCACTGTTCCTTCACTTTTACTGAACCTTGGAGGTTTACAGCTTCTGAAGACTGGTGCAGAGCAGTCACTAGTCAAGGCCTCTGTGAACTCTTTATTACCCAAGTCACAAGTGTCTTGTCGGCTGTTTGTGTTTAACTTTCAATGTTTTATTCAGGAGCTGGAGTCAGTACTCTGTTGCCATGGGTGCACAAGCTAGCTGGCAGAGAATAACACTAACAGTACTTGGACTGCATAAGCCCATACAGAGAATAGCTGACCCAGAGTGCATATATAAGCTGCCTGGGGGGCTTCCGAGAACAGCACTTTAAGTCCACCCACTGCCACAGAATGCAAAGCTGGCTGTGTGTTACAGAGAATAACAGCTCTTAAAGTCCACCCATAGCCACAGAAAGCTAGCTGGGTGTTACAGAGAATAACAGCTGTTAAAGTCCACCCATTGCCACAGAAAGCGTAAGCTGGCTGGGTGTGACAGATGTAACCGGGTGTATTGTGTGTGTTCTGGGCCATGGTACTAAATGTTTTATTTGCTTGTCTTTTCCAACACAGACGCTGTTTCCTGGTTGGTGTAATTAAAAGTTACGTTATAGCAACCTCTGACTTGTGACTCTTCATTCATGTTTCCAACCTGCTTCCCTCACTCCCCACACGGCTCCCCTACACGGAGAATAACAGCTCTTAAAGTCCACCCACTGCCACAGAAAACATAAGCTGGCTGGGTGTTACAGAGAATAACAGCTCTTAAAGTCCGCCCATTGCCACAGAATGCATAAGCTGGCTGGGTGTTACAGAGAATAACAGCTCTTAAAGTCCGCCCATTGCCACAGAATGCATAAGCTGGCTGGGTGTTACAGAGAATAACATTAACAGCACTTAAAGTCCACCCATTGCCACAGAATGCATAAGCTTAGCTGGCTGTTACAGAGAGAATAACATTAACAGCACTTAAAGTCCACCCACTGCCACAGAATGCATAAGCTTAGCTGGCTGTTACAGAGAGAATAACATTACCAGCACTTAAAGTCCACCCATTGCCACAGAATGCATAAGCTTAGCTGGCTGTTACAGAGAATAACATTAACAGCACTTAAAGTTCACCCATTGCCACAGAATGCATAAGCTTAGCTGGCTGTTACAGAGAACAACAGCACTTTTAAGTCCAACCTTTCAGAGAGTGCTTAAGCTGGCCAGGTGTTACAGAGAACAAAACTTAAGTCCACCTATAGCCACTGAGTGCTTAAGCTGGCCGGGTGTTACAGAGAACAAAACTTAAGTCCACCTATAGCCACTGAGTGCTTAAGCTGGCCGGGTGTTACAGAGAACAACACTTAAGTCCACCTATAGCCACTGAGTGCTTAAGCTGGCCGGGTGTTACAGAGAACAACACTTAAGTCCACCTATAGCCACTAAGTGCATAAGCTGGTCGGTGTTACAGAGAGCAACAGCACTTAAACTAAAGTCCACCCATTGGCATTGCCACAGAGTGCTTAAGCTGGCTGGGTGTTACAGAGAACAACACTTTAAGTCCACCTAGAGCCACCAAGTGCATAAGGTGGTTGGTGTTACAGAGAGCAACAGCACTTCAAGCTAAAACATTTTCCTCTTGTCACCGGGCAGCCCACTGGCTGAGTGATAAAGTATCATGCTGCTCTCTCCCTTTTAGTGTGATTAATCCACAAATGATTTACAATTCTAATTCCCCTTTCTTTGGGGGAGGCTTCAATACACAAGTAGAAAACGTTCAGCTTTCAAATTCATGCGCTGCAGTTTAGTCCTGCATGCGTCCGCAGGCCCTCAGGGCTACATGAAGAAAAATATGTTGGGAGTCTCATTTTACACAGCAAGGCAATAAATTACGTCATTTACAATTTAAATTCCATTCCCAAAAGGCTTAAACCCCTAAACAAGTGAGAAACTGGTTAAGTCCACAGCTTTTCTGTGTGTGTGTGTATGTGTGTATGCATGTGTTCATGCCTGACAGTTCATGTGAGTTTTACACAGAAGAGCCAATGAGAAACTGTGTAAGAACTAAGATGTTCACCAAAGACTCAAGGAGTAACAAGGCAAGATTTTCAAAGAAGCCTGGTGAGATTTTCTCCAATAAAGATTCTGAATGTCAAAGGGTGAAGACATCCACTGAACACCCATTTGTCAGTGACAAAGTGGGCAAGTTTTTGTTGTTGTTGTTGTCTGTTTGTTGTTTTCTACATCAATCAGAAGCAGCAACAAGGAGCTTTTCACTTGAAGGTTCAATGGGAGGGAGGGCGTGTTGTGTTACCTCAACCACAAACAGCCGGGGGGGGGGGGGGAATAACCGGAGGGCTAGCAAACCGCTCAAGCATAACCTTGCATGCATGGAGGAATGCAGAGAAGAGGAGCAGATGAATGGCCACTTTTTGAAAGGTGTTCTGATGTATCATGAAGCGGGGTAGTGGCCCCTTCTCAGCCTGAGCTGGCAGGGCGAACACAAGGGTTCACAAATCAGTTGGGGCACAGAAAAGGGCAGGAGTGTGGAGAAGGACCATCAAGTCTATTTATTACCTGTAGCAGTGTAGCCCTATTCCCTCTAACAACATCCCCTGTATACATAGGCTGAGAGAGAGAGGGGGAGAGAGAGAGAGAGAGAGAGACAGAGAAAGATTCATCCAAGTCTGATTCCAGAGCCAGTGATCCCATCTCTCCCCCACCCCCTTCCCCCTGAGTTTGTACCCAATAATTTTGAGCCAGTCACTTCACCAGCCCAAAATAATACTAAAGAAGCAACACTGGGTTGGGTATGGAAAAACTGTAAAAAGTTCACAGTTGGCAGTTAACACTGCAGTGTTGTCACCACTTCTGATACAATTTCATTCTACCCCTCCTCAATTTATTCAAAATCAGGCCCCCAGCTATTGTCCAATTCATCAACTTCATACTCCGTCATCATCCATGGAAAGTCTGTTCAGCACTTCTAGAAAAGTAACATTTCTTTGACAAGCCATTGTATTTTCATTGATCTCAACGACAGCCATTGATTTAAAAGTCAACACAATGCAACAGCAAGTGACAGAAGTCTCTCCCTTCATCAGAAGGAAGCTCATTTTAAAACCAGTGTTAGCTGGGCTGTTGCTGTTTTTCTCCAAGATACCAAAGGAGTGAGGGCCTCATTCTGCAGGCAATCCAAACACCACCCTGAACAAAATGGGACTTGTCCCACTGAATACACTAAACCTGAAGGGAAAATCCATCATTCTGTGCCCACTGGGTGAATTCGCAGAAGAGGTCAAAGTAAAAGCAGCATCTATACACTTACAACAGACTTTGTGGGTGTGCCCCCAGTAAAGCTGGCGGCCAGAAGAAACCCTGCACCAGGCCATGGCCAGGCAGGGGGGTGATCAACCCTAACATTGTGTACAATATGTGTCCGCATGAACATGTCGTCCACACTCCCACTGGGGCCATGAATATTCAACCCACTAACTGTGTGGTTCAACCGACTAATATGTGTATCTAAAAACTCCTCATGTTCCAAGGGCTGACTTGTCAAAGTTACCCCTTCATTCTCTTCACAAGGGCCCCAACAAAAATAACTGTAAACAACATCTTAATAGTCCTACAACTGTACAAGCTACACGCTGAAGTATGTACAATGATGACATTTATAGGAATCAGGATTTGAAGAATGTGCCATAAGCCATTTATTATAATTCTTAAGATCCCATGTCATACCATTCCACACATATATGGATGAAGCATTTGGTGGAAGCGAAGAATTCAGTTACATAATTGATAAGCTTTTGCATTGAAGAGAGTTCGGACTGGGACTGACAATAAAGAGTCATGTGACAGTTTCACCAGAGAATACCAGAGATCTCTCAGGTTTCTTTGACCCTGGTTCCATCAGCTATGCATGGGAGGATACTGACACTTTCATCACACCAAGAACAGATACACTCTGTGCAAGATCACAATGCATTGATGGTGATGGTTTTGTTAGTGGGATAACAGTCAGTGATACTGCACATTTTTAACTTGGTATGGTAGTTCTAAGGCCACAAAGCACAAAATAAACAAAAGAGACACATTTCACTTCTTTTAGAATTTTCATCAGATTTTTTTAGTTGGTTTGTTGTTGTACTTGTCTGGCATGGACATGAAAATGTTTCTCACAAAATTGAAAAAGTCTATGGAAGCTGGCAATGTTATTTTTAATGACCAGTGGCAATTTTTCTGGTCATGGACCATCAGACTGGTGGGAATTTTGAGCCCTGACTTAAAACAGTATTACTGTCCATCATTCTATGCAACAGACCAAAGCGTTCGCTTTGAATCTGAGCTCCTCCAGGTGCAGCCATGTTTGTTCACTCTTTACCAATGGAGAGCAGAAAAAGGCTGGATCAAGGCATGTGTCAATCAATACACTGGTGCACACATGCCTGCCTTGTTCCTGAGTATCAGACACAGGCTGCCAGACACAAAATGGCAGCTCTGACAGCAGTGTTTTAGCAACTTTCAAATGTTCATTTTAAACAAACTACAGCACAAATCAACTGAAAAATTGCCATGGGTCTATTTTTTATTTACCTATTCTCAGTCCTATCAAATGGCCCTGTGGTGGTTTTTGGATTCGAGTCACCTTTAACCCCACAACCAGTTATCAAACTATAAAAAATACAGTCCTGTAAATATACTATATAGTGTTAAACTGTTACTGTTACTTTAGTATTAATTACAGTATAACTGTCAGTGTTTTGTTTGTGTTTTTTGTGGTGAAACCTGAACATGACAGTCTGCATCTGTCATTACTGTCAGGCAATACACAAATCTGAAGCTGTACGTTGATATAGACCGTCACAGTGTTGTACTAGTGTTAACTATTAAGAAGAAGAAGAAAAAGATGGTATTTGTTTAGAACATGAGGTTTCATAAGCAACAATGAAGTTTGTATACTGCAGATTAAGGCTGTCACAGAGTTATTATTCAAAAGAAACCTCAACAGTATCTTTAACTGCAACAAGGGAATAAACCTAGACTATCATACTCACAGAGTTATTTTATTTTTTTAATCCTATATTTTAACTAAATTTTCAAGTCTGTCAAGTTCAGACTAAAAAGATAGCAGTGTAAGCAACAACAGAAGTTGCACCTGTCACTGTGTACAGTGTGTTATCATCCATCACAGCATGTTGCAATGTACCCTCTTATCTTGGCAATACATTATCGCTCTCACTGTCTCAGTTATCAAAATCTCCCACTGTATCCTAACATAGTCCTAGCAAAGTTAGCCTGCAGACACTGAGACAGTTGCTTCTGTCACCATTAAAATGTCAATGGCAGTTAGTCAATGAGTGAATTCAGCATCATGTCACTTCAGGAGTCAAGGCACATTTTTAATTGCAAAATATTGTGTAGAAATTTATACTCAGGAGTCAAGGCACATTTTTAATTGCAAAATATTGTGTAAAAATTTATCCTCAGGAGTCAAGGCATTTTTAATTGCAAAATATTGTGTAGAAATTTATACTCAGGAGTCAAGGCACATTTTTAATTGCAAAATATTGTGTAGAAATTTATACTCAGGAGTCAAGGCACATTTTTAATTGCAAAATATTGTGTACAAAATTATACTCATGAGTCAAGGCCCATTTTTAATTGCAAAATATTGTGTAAAAATTTATACTCATGAGTCAAGGCACATTTTTAATTGCAAAATATTGTGTAAAAATTTATACTCAGGAGTCAAGGCACATTTTTAATTGCAAAATATTGTGTAGAAATTTATACTCAGGAGTCAAGGCATATTTTTAATTGCAAAATATTGTGTAAATACTCTGCTTTTCAGTGGCGTACACATTTCAGTCACATGACTGCACACAACTGACTGAACACCAATTCCAGTTCTGTCTCAGGTAGCTGCCGCGCACTCAATGCCACTTACAAAGGGTCACCTCGGCCGTGGCCCCACACTACTCCCCAGTATGCACTGCAAGTCCAGTCAATGAAAGGCGCGCAATTTGCATGACCACGAAATACACATTTGTAAGCTACCGTCATTTTTGGACACTACAGCGATACGTTACCCCCCCCCCCCCCCCCCCTCTTACAGCTGGTAGCACCTTGTCCGTGAAACAAAATCTGCATACTTTCCTGAAGAACAATAATGATCAATTTGATCTGAAATTAAATCATAACTAACCCATATACATGGAAGAAGAATTGGTCTCTGTATCAGACTAAAACAAAAATCAGACACCTTGCCAAACTGATCAGTGATATTTCCCAGTCAATCGACAGAGGACACAATCCCAGAAATGGGTTCTGGAATAGCAGCATTTACCTGAAGATGGAAGATTATAAAACCGAAAACAAAATGTGCACTGACATTGAAAAAATGGCAGCAACCTCGATTTCACCTCGTTACCAAGTCCTGCAATACACGAGAATTGGGTTAGCCGACATATCATCTACTGAGCTGTTCATCTTCAGAAAATGATGCCACATATGATGTTCCAATCTATTCAGACATTTTGTGAACGGCAAAGTCAAATGTCACGATGTAACAGTCTTACATGTCACAGCTTCAATGCCTGAATGCACTAACAAATCATCCAATATTTCCCCAACACCCACATTTGGGCAGTAGTGAACACATGGCAAAGACACAGTTTTCTGTTTTTGTTTTTAAGGGGAGTCACCAGTCACCAGCGTGTGTGGGTGGGAGGTAGTGTGTGGGTGGGAGGTCCGGGTTCAGGATGGATCCCCACCGACATGACAGCAAACTGGCCTCAATGACAGACCATATATGACAGAGACCAAAAAAAGCCACTAAGGTGGTAAGGAGAGAATAAAGCAAGTGAACAGTATGGGTGAGACAGGAGACGCCTGCCAGTCAAATGAGTCAGGCTCACAAAGAGAAAAGTTGGTCAGGCTACCAAACAGCATGCCAGCAGGGAGAGCTGGAGTCAAAGACCGCTCTCACCGCTGATCTCTATTATCAACTTCTCATGCTGAGGTCTACTCTCTCCCCAAGCCACAAGAAAGTTAAGACTGTGCGCACTTTGCCTGAGCCCAGCTTTCTGTTTGTATTGATCCCATGGTACTTCCTCCTCACACTGCCCACAGAACCCCCAGCACACTGCCACCAGTACAGCCACAGGACTACCACTGCTGCAAGATCATCTTCTCTCTACACAACCCCAGCATACTGTCACCAGATCATCTTCTCTCTACACAACCCCAACATACTGCCACCAGATCATCTTCTCTCTACACAACCCCAGCATATTGTCACCAGATCATCTTCTCTCTACACAACCCCAGCATACTGCCACCAGATCATCTTCTCTCTACACAACCCCAGCATACTGCCACCAGATCATCTTCTCTCTACACAACCCCAGCATACTGCCACCAGATCATCTTCTCTCTACACAACCCCAGCATACTGCCACCAGATCATCTTCTCTCTACACAACCCCAACATACTGCCACCAGATCATCTTCTCTCTACACAACCCCAACATACTGCCACCAGATCATCTTCTCTCTACACAACCCCAGCATACTGCCACCAGATCATCTTTTTTCTAGACACACCCATCACACTGCCACCAGATCATCTTCTCTCTAGACTACATTACCCCAACATACTGACCATTTGTAAACAGGTGCTGGGTCCTATGGTGTACACAAAATGTGATGTGTGCCGAGATCGCAGCAGTTTTACATATTACAACCTCACTTTACTTGAAGCCACATATACAGGGTGCATGTCAATGTGTGTTTAGCTGTAAGTGTAACCTGCCACCTGTACTTTTGGCAAAATGACCTGGATCTTTTACAGGCTACTGTGGGTAACAGGGGATGAAGAATACAGAAATGAGTCAGTGCAAAAAGTTGACCCTAGAGAGGAAAATTCCCCTGCCACTCCTCAAACCCAAGACCACCTGATCATGAGTCTAGCGGTCCCCCATGTATTCAGGAAAAGGGATACTAAAACTGCTAGCAGTCATAAATTTGGCAAATTTACTGCCCCTTGGCTGAGTTGGTCCATCAGCCGAAGAAGAAGAAAAGACCACAAAACTCCAGCAGGAAAATGGTGGCTGGTCAGTCTGTGGTCAATGCTTCTACCTACTGTACACTGCTCTCAACAGTGTGATTACTGTGAATAGGTCCTGACTCTTTCTCCTCTGCTTAGATAGTTACAGGCACTAACAGTACCACATTCACAGTATCACTATCACTGTATCAGTACAAAACTCTCCTGTTTAGTGGGTCAATTCCTTATCTGGACAGAAGACTGATGCTTAGATCTGAAATTACATCAGAGAAACCCACACAACATTAACAGGATAGCCCCAAAAACTATTTAGCTAGCAATTAGCATTGCTATGACTGTGTATGAGGTCTGGTTTCCAGAAGCTAGTAATTACATAGTGTGTTCCATTTTCAAATACAAAAGGCAAAACAATTGGAATAGATTATTAGAAAGCTACTGTATTACAAATTACTGTATTAGAAAGAAAACAAGCATTACTAATACTACATAACAGAAACGCTGCAACAATCAGTACAGCTAATACCTTCCAGTCTGTTCTAAAAACATCTCTCTTCAACCAGTACCAATCTGACTAAATCAAATGCAGCCCTGTTCAAATTGATTTATGTGTGGGTTGCATGTGCACATGTGTGTTGTACATGTTGTTTGTACACAGAACAAATGGTTCTCTTGCTCCAGTTGATGATGGTAAAACACTCCCCATCCTAGAAAACTAGAAAGAAGAAGGCAAGTACTGAAATAAGAATCAGCATTTATAAATCATATTACAATTAGATTGCTGATTTCCCACTCAACTGTGATCGTTTTATCAGCCTAATCAGGGTGAAACACATTCTGTTGAAGACAATACACTCCAAAAAAGATCTACATGTTACAATAATAGTATACTGTCAATGGAAAATACACTGTAATGCCGTCAATGAAAAATACACTGTAGAGTGTAGGCAAAAATAAAATCATACCCAAAATGTAAAAAAATCCAAAATGTTTTAATTTCTTTCAAATAATCCTTTCACACCTAAAACAGCCTTGTAAAAAATTCCTGATTCCATTATTTGTGGCCAAACAATCCCCTGAACTTTTCCCTGCAGTGATGTGCCACTGCCACAACAGCCTTATAGGGTTCCACATGAACAGTCATTCCTTAGGACTGGAGTCCTCCCTGGTGACAGCATACTGGCACACCCCATATTGATTTTTT
This sequence comes from Alviniconcha marisindica, assembly GCA_018857735.1. Lineage (NCBI taxonomy): Eukaryota > Metazoa > Mollusca > Gastropoda > Provannidae > Alviniconcha > Alviniconcha marisindica. Next base: position 693,000 of record JABMCL010002219.1, on the reverse strand, counting down.
TTATTTGATTTTTTTGCTTCCAATTTTTCCTGCAGGGACCAGACAGACAGTGCCAATGAGAACTGGTTTGACTCAAACACACATCATTTTATGTACCTTGTTGAAAAAACGTACTTTTCACTTTGGGCCATAAAAATCCAGGTGGAGTCTGCAGTCATTACACCTTGATCCCCATGCGTACTTGTACCTGATGGTTATCTAGTTCAGCTTTCAGTTCATACAGAGACAAACTCAACAGATCCATCTGGATCATGGGGGAGGGGGGAAAAAGAAGTGAAAGTCTTCTACTTCTAGTGCAACGAGATAAGCATGCCAGCACCAGTGTGTCACACTGACAGGCTTTGATTTTCCATGATTCCCAGACCGCCATCCACCCTGCCCCCTCTTAAATGATACTGAACGTTCAGAGCGCTCAACCTGGTGGGGAGCAGGGAAGGGGGGGGGGGCAACACAGCACCCAGCCTCTTGTCCAGAATCCAAGTCCTTGTTTGCCACATCCTTCCTCCAGCCACTGCCACACTTGATTAGGCCACAGGTCTCTGAAAACTGTCTGCCAACTGACACCTTTTCCTTGGTGCTCAAACAGCAGTCAATTTGTAACAAACAACTCCAACTGTATCAGGAGTTTCTTTTATAACCGTCCACACTGCTTATGCCATCACATATAAAACCAAAATTGTTTAAATCGAGATGGAACTCTTCTTCTTCTTTTTTTATCTAGGACAGATGCACCTTATGTTTACATGCATGCCTCCACACTATGTTGCTTTGACAGTCTTATTAGCAGTAAATAGTACCCAATCTTTTGGTGGGCAGCTGCACAGTGATAATGTGTGCCCTTTCAATGGCATAACCAGTTCTGGCAGTGTTTGGAGGAAGGTGGCAGAAAGCGAGGCTTGGAGTGCACCTCTCGGCCTGATACTGTTAACTCTGCACTGGTGACTTCTTTTAAATTGCACACAGCAAAGAATACAGTTTACCAAGCTGTCAGTCTCAGGGAGTCCCTAACCCAGCCTTTGGCTGGACAGTGCCTGTGGGGGGGGGGAACCTCCAATGGCTCCCTGATCTATCTTTGCTAAAGCTCAGCTGACCCACTGACACTTACTGACTTACACATACTCACCCAGATGGATAAGCTCCAGCCCTGCAGTGGCAGCCACTACAGCGCCACTGCACTGTAACCTCAAGGCACTGGCTCAGCCAAGCATAACCTGGAAAGGGGTCACTGGGGCAGTGGTCAGCCTACTACAACAGTGCTAGTGCACCCTCAGGCCATTTCAGTCACCCAGTCAGTACTACTGTCAACACGGCCCTTTTCCTTCTGCACGGACAGCACAAGATAATCAACAATTCAGCTACTGTTACTGTCCCCACAACTCCTCTTGCCCTGCATCTACAGTACAAGATAATCAACAATTCAGCTACTGTTACTGTCCCCACAACTCCTCTTGCCCTGCATCTACAGTACAAGATAATCAACAATTCAGCTACTGTTACTGTCCCCACAACTCCTCTTGCCCTGCATCTACAGTACAAGATAATCAACAATTCAGCCAGCTCCTGCTACTGTCATCAACTCTTTGTGTCCTGCATCTACAGTACAATTCACCCTGCCCCTGTCAGCACAACTCTTTTTGTGCTGCATCTACCAGAAAAGTAAGTGTTAATCACACTGTAAAGAGCAACTGAAGCAAAGGGCATCATGGCCATATCGAAAATGGAATAAAAAGTATCCACACAGCAGTTTTTCACACAATTTCAAGCCACATTTGTTCAATCACTTAAAAATGTAGTCTGAAACTAGGTCACACAAATAAAAAGCACAAGCAGGAGTGCTGTCATTTTGTGCCCATCAGTCTGTATCAATACAGTGATGTCACAACAGAGGCTGGCATAGTTAGCCCGAGTATACAACAGCTGAAAAGGTCACTTGCCAGTCTTTTTCTGCTCCATATAACCTTGCCCCAAGGAGCTCAAACTCAAAGCACAAAGGTACCTCTGAATAAATACTGATACTGGATAGAATGAAAACAAATCGGAAACAAGAATGACCGCTAGACTTCTAAACATTTTCTTGGAAAACTTGGAAGAACATTCTTCCAAGCACCAGAAATAGCTCAACCAAAAACAGATAACTGGATTAGCTCTCCGTCTCATTTTTCACCATTTAATTGTTAAAGTGACGTTTTCCAGCTTCATAAAGGAGATTACCCTGAAAATCTGAATGTTGTGTTTTGTCCTTTTATGTGTTTGGATCATGATACTTGATAGGTTCCATCAGTATGAAGAATGCAGATGAAAACACTGGCCATTATCAACATTTTCAGGCCAGCACACATCTTCTTTTTGGTCTTTTTAAGGCTTAGGGGGTCAGACTTGGCTGGTGAGCTTGGTTGTTGAAATGCCTGTGGGTGACACTCGCAGCCCACTGCCAAAGCAAGAGGTTTCAACAATTACAAATCAGAGACATAAATTATCTCTCTTGCAGGCATGCACACACACACACACACACACACACACACACACACACACACACACACACACACATACAGGGAGAATGAAACTCAGAAAGGCAAGAAGTCAGTAGCTGACACGACCATGCGACACAGTATCATCATGTGTATTGCCAAGTTAAGTGTCCAGGGAGTACACAGGCTAAAAATTAACACTGGTAATGATAGTACTGATACAGTGATACTGATACAGTGATAGGATAACTCACTAACTGTCTGGGCTTTACACTACAGCATGAAGATGAACAGGACACTAGTCCTGCAGTATTGCAGCAGAAATAGGGCACTTTCCTGGGTTGTAGGCTTAACTACTATACTAGGGTAAGTGTGTAACTACTAACCTAACCAAAATGTGACAGCAGGTATCACACATACACACATGTAAGCAAAATATTGTTTTTACATTAATATCTTGACATATTCACAAACACACTTCAGTTGTCATAATTTTTTACACTAATATCAGTAATATTATTATCAATCACAACAATACTGTTTAGGATTATCCTGCCCAGCTCGTTTCCCTCATTATTTCTTGTGATAACTGACAAAGAGATATTCTTGTCTTTTTGTTTCGACAGGGGACACATTCAAAGCTATTGCTTTTCAACACAACCTGTTGATTTGACTCCTTAATAAACCAGACAACCCAAAAGTTCATGAAAATTTAAGAATTACTGTCAGTAATTTCACTCAAACTGAGTCCAAAAAATTAAAGGCAAATAACATTCTGTATAGATCCGTCATTTTTCCAGACACAAGCTGACCAAAACATACACCCATTTCACACTACAGTGCACAAATAAATCTGCCCTGGTTTATTAGCCAATGAGAAACAGAGCATCAAGCTCTTTCCAACACCTTGTTAAACAGACTAATGACAATAGTCAGTGTCTCTTACTCTTTCTGACATCTTGTTAAACAGACCAATAACAACTGTCAGTGTATCTCTTACTCTTTCTGACACCCTGTTAAACAGACCAATGACAAATGTCGGTGTATCTCTTACTCTTTCTGACACCTTGTTAAACAGACCAATGACAAATGTCAGTTATCTCTTACTCTTTCTGATACCTTGTTAAACAGACCAATGACAAATGTCGGTGTATCTCTTAATCTTTCTGACACTTTGTTAAACAGACCAATGACAACAGTCAGCATATCTCTTACTCTTTCCGACACCTTGTTAAACAGACCAATGACAACAGTCAGTGAATCTCTTACGCTTTCCGACACCTTGTTAAACAGACCAATGACAACAGTCAGATTATCTCTTACTCTTTCCAACACCTTGTTAAACAGACCAATGACAAAAGTCAGTGTATCTCTTAAGAATACAAGTTTTTCTCTTAGTTTTACTGGACTAATGGAAACAAGAAATTATAAAGATGCCAGATTACTTGTGCACTGCCAACAAAAAACAATCAACAAATGCACTACAGGTATAAACAGCCAACAAACATCAGTGGTCACAGCCAATGAACCTGATTACCACTCTTAACTATAAATATAATACTGGTTGAAAGAGCTACCATGGTCCCTGTTATTGTACTTTTAAAGTAACAACAGTAACAACAAATGCTAGTAAAAACATATCCTAACACACCTAATCGGCAGAAACTGCCAACACGTGGTAACCAGCAGAAACAGCATGACAAACCAGATTACTGGAAACAGGCTAGCAAGCTGGCTGACTCTGGGACTGGGTGAGTTTATTTCATCATGAATGAAAGTCAGAAAGCATGGTGCTTGGCCATTGTTGCAGTGACAACCATGGACACTGAATTTCACAGACAAATGTCAACAAAACAAATGAGAACTTATGGTAACTCTGGGACAGACAAGTTTTCACTCAACTGCAACAGCCAACACAACAAAGTACAAGAGCCTGTGTGTTGTTTATTATTATTATTATTCCACTCTGGCTAATGCAGTAATAAACTGTATTTCATGCAGTTGAAACTGATCAAAACTAAGTGGATTTTCTTTACACTGTTGACTGCTGCACAAACCCACTGGGAAAACAAGCCAAGTTCACTTCTTCCAAGTACACATGCTGACTCAGTGTATGTGCTGGAGGAGGTGGGGGGGAGTGGAGGATGAATTCTAGTTGATGGAAGATTTAGTATGCTGTCTTCTTCTGCGTGGTAATGGTACACCCATTTTATACTATCCTATTTCAGGTAACACTAATTTGACTAACAGTCACACAGTAACAGCACACTACTACTGGCAGTGGCATGAATCACTAAATAGTAAATATGAAAAAAAATCTACACCACCTTCACAGTGCTGTCCAAGTGGACCAGAAACTTCTGACTTCCTTGTCACTACAGATATTCACTATTTTGAATCACTCAAACAGTAACTGGGTAAGACTAAATAAACACTGCTTTTCAGGTAATCACTAATTACAATATAAATGATGACTAAAAAATGGCATTTTATATTGCTGTCTAAAATAAAGTTGTGGTTTGCAGGACATTCTAAAATTGTAACCTGCAATGAATTTTTATTTAGCACCATTAATATATTATTATTATTAACATAACAAAGTCTGCAAAGCAATACAATGAACAAAAACGTATTATTTAGCACTATTAATATTATTATTAATTAACAAAATGGAAACTGTTTTTAATTTGTGACTTCCATTAGTTCCAAGTTCCCCTTCTGATAACTGACCTTTTGATTACAACTCCAAATTTGTTTTGAATGGAGATTAGATCTTGACAGACACCTATTCTTTGATGTTTCAGTATCAAACAGTACAATTAATGACTAATACTTATAGACCTAGTTGTTAGTTGTTATGAGTTACAAACTAGCACTGTAGCAGGTAAATTTGTTTCGCACTCTGTGCAAAAAGATTATCTCAGTACAACTCCAAACTTTGGGAACCTTATCGCTTATCACGTGACCATTAAAATCCAGCCAGTCCCCAGTGCAGAAACTGAAGCAATGTGTTCAACACATGGCGCTCTCACGGGCTTCGCTTTCCACTTCAAAAACACAATACAAAGCCCAGCAGTTCGTTTCCTACATCAACGAGAACAATAGATCCATCTCTGCACTACATCTAAATTCAAACCTACAGTCACAATTCGGCGAGTCAACAAGGCCACAACGTGGAAAGCACACAAGCCAAACCTGTCACACCTTCTACGCGAAATCGGCACGTCGCTCAGCTGAAGCCAAAGTTCAAACAATTCTGATCTCTCCCTACAGATCGACCGTAAGACAAACGTTAGGGAAGTATCAAACAACGCAATATAGCTTCACGTCATTGGGGCAACCAAACAGAAAGCGTGTTTCCATTCAGAAGGCCAAGAAATGGGAATGTGTGGAGGGCAAAGTGAATGATTGCAAGTGGTTCGCGTTGTCAAAAGGGGGTGTGTGGTTTCTTTCGTCTGCCGATGCACGCTCACCCAACACGCTGTCGCAGTCGCTCTTGCAAACACAACCCACGAGGAAACGATTCTCTTTACGAACCACGGTTATTTGGCTTCAAGTGCAACCGTGCAATAAATTATGGAATGTTTCGTGAAACATTTCGCCAAGTTTGAGAGCAAAACATACAAGCTTTGGGTGAAAATTTTGTTAAATAAAACCAGACATCATGCTTTACATCCAGCAGCATTGCATGATCGCTTTAGCGCCATTTTTTCCACACTCAACGCTACGAAAATCCATCCCCACATCCACCCTAATACGGAGAAACATGCAGAAGACATTCCCAAAGCACACTTACCTTTCATATTGGCTGACATCCTTTCAGACCCGCATTCGTGAATTTAACCTAAATTCGCCGATTCGGCCTCAATATTTCGCCAACTTCAGAATGGATCTTCCATGCGCTGGATAAAAATAGAATTGCTGGACTACTTTAGGTCACGTTTACAACTGTCGCATATTATCATGATAGACGCTTCCGCAGCTAGTTGCATTCATATATCACAGTAAAGCTCTTTTCTCGTCGTGAGTTTGTCCTGGAACTGCCTCTTGGTCGTGTTTTGATGCTGATCGAAATGAGAGATGCAAAAATAAGAACACTGACCTAAATGCTAAATAGCGGACTATTTTCCTAACTGGCGTAGGAGGACAGAGGGAAACCCGACCTATTTTCCTGGGCTGACCGCCAGGCGAGCGATACAGTACCACGCGCACAGCTCGCACACAGTGTTGTGAGAAGCGTTTTTATTACGATGTGTTCAAACAGGTGGTTTCAAGTGACAGCAACAATACTTCAAAGCTTTGGTTGATAGAGACACTATCCGTCTTCAGTTAAAACGTGTTTTGTCCAAGAAGGCTGAAAATGCTTGACGTTGGTTTTATTCTCAATAGCGGTTTATTATGCTCCCGGCAGTGCGTCAGTCACGGTTTGCGGGACTCGACTGCCCGTGACTGACTTGGCCGGGCGTCACATCTGGCCAAATGGTTAACCGAGGCCTCACCGCCGGGATCTCTTTCTCACAGCCCCTCCCGCATCCCTTTCTTCACAGTTGTGGCCTCCACTGACTCATTCCCGCTTCAGTCCCGGGCCCTTCCGCCGATTTCAACTGAGTCCGCCATGACTGATCACTGACTCCCGGCGCCAAGCCGCACAGCGGCAATAACTGAGACTGCTTTCTTGTACGTGGACAAGACTGCTTTCTTGTTAACTGCGCAATACAAGTGCACTCAATAACATTGAAATTGACTCTGGTCTCAGTCACAGTCAGTATAGCCGAGTTCTCGGGCGACGTGTGCGAGCGCAGCCGTACTGACATAGTGACGTACTGACATAGTGACGTACTCGGCAGCCGAAACAACGAAAGAGTCACATCATCCGTTTGCCGGGCTGGCCTATCATTAAATTTTGCGCATGCGTTGCGGCCCACTAATCGGATTCCTAATTATGTGATTTTGACGCTACCGCGCCGTTGGACGCTGCACGAAAGGCACATAATTGTAATGAGCTCAACATAATTACTAATTATCTCTAAATAATTAGTAAATATCCCCGTTTTGATGCTCTGTACTAATGGCGTACTTGCGTCGTCGTAATTGTATTATGTCCACATAATTGTAATGGTGTGCTTTTCATGTTGCTTCCTGTGGCTTACCTGCGTCAAACTGAGTTTATAATTTCGAGTCATTTATATGTGACTGACAGATAAGTACAATGATGTAATGTGCATATCATGAATTGTAATTATGCGCTTTTGACGCTTGTAAGCCGCCATAACGCCGGCAACTACTGCATGCCACGTGACTCAATAGCCCGGGACCTGTGCGGGCGGCGACAATGAGCTTGCTGGCTGGCGATCTAAAACAATGGAAACCACAGACGCTATGTGTGCTGCGGCCGAAGCTGAGACCGAAAATCACCTCAAGCCAGCACTAGAGCGACACGAATTTTGTACATCTGCGTGTCGCTGCCGCTGCCTTCGTGTTTCGCATGATCTACCTGGTCTCAATGTGGCTTGGTCGTTGAGCCAGCTTGCATACCATGTGTTATGCCACGAAGGGCTGGTGTGAAAAGAGGAAGCGCCAGACGATCTTCCTTGAAAGGACGAGGGAGGACTATCGTCAGTAGACGAACATTGGAACCGTTTCAAAGGCAACGTTGGGGAAACTTCTGAGAGACGGGGTGGAGCGCATATGGGCTTTTCCGAGCGAATAGATACCATCTTGAACTGAACTGAAGGACCACAAAGTGTTAAAATCTCTTACAACTGAAGGTCTTTATCGTAGCTTCGTGGTAGTTAAAACATACTGGTGCTGTTGACGTGGCTGGCTGCAGTTTGCGGAGTTTGCAGTCGCTTGACTGAGACGCGCTTGACTGAGACGGTCAGCTCCGAGGCAGCCGGCGGTAAAGCGGTGTCTGTGTGTGCACTAATAAAAACGCGCCAGGTTTGACGTTGAACACGCCTGTGAGAGATGACAGCAGTGTCTGTGATAATGTCCAAAAGATTATGGCACCTGCTGTGTAAGTCTTGTCACTACGTATAAACTTCAAAGTCTGCATTGGCGTTTCACAATCTTGAGTTAGTGGAAGAAAGGCCAGGAGACAGACCCCAAAGCTGTCAGTGGTGGCGTGACGCTAGTCAGCGATGCCTCAACTGAAGTGTGATGTGTCTGCCCACCCTCCCCTTAATTTCTGTAGGCCTGCTCTCTCTCTCTCTCTCTCTCTCTCTCTCTCTCTCTCTCTCTCCGAGTGTTGTCACACAACACACACACACACACTGGCACACACACACACACACACACACACACACACACTGCATGAAGTCCCAGTGAGTGGACACAACCAGGCGGATTCACTGGATGGCAAGGTATGTGGACGGAGTATTGTAAATAAAATCATGTGCTCAGACGTGAGTGATAAAGCCCCTCTTGCTCCCCTCCGTGGCCCCCCCCCCCCCCCCCCCTTGTCGCGGCCCTTCACCCCACGATTTTCCTGCTCACGTCAAGCTGAACTCGGTAACAGAAGAAAGAGCCTGCGAGTGAGCCATGTCAGCGGCAGCGTGCGTACGGTTTTGCTGGCCACCAGTATGCTGAAAGTAAAACAGGGGGGGCAGTTTATGTCTACCCCAGTCTCTTCGGTTTTGCCTCCATGCATACGAACAATCGATATTTTCGTAAAGGTGTTGTTGTTGTTGTTGTTGTTGTTGTTGTTGTTGTTGTTGTTGTTGTTGTTGTTTGTTTGTTTGTTTGGATTTTATTTTTATTTTATTTTTTATTTTTTGTTTTCTTACAGTTTCCGCCATTTACCTGATCTGACCATTGGCAAACGGTTTTGGCCTCTCGCTTTTAGCCAGATAGAACTTGGCCTTTGTGTGTTGCAACTCGCGCTTTGAGCCATCATGATAGTTCTGCCTACCGTTAGACAAGCGGAGTAACATGATCAGCATAACGTGCATTTTAGGAACGCATGCGTCGAAGCTCAGTGGCAAAACGCCAAGGCGTTTGATCATTATTTTTGCAAACACAGACACGTGTTTGTAAATGACATAACTACGACAATGCCGCGACTCTTGGACAGTCCGCGTGCTTGTCAGAGGAGGTGTGTTTGTAGGCAGACGTTGACTGACCGGCTGGAGATCGTCAGTCCGTCGGTCAGAGAACGCACAGCGAGTCTCAGGTCAGTTCTCAGTCATTAATTTTATAAGCGTGTCGTTGGGTATTCAGTGTTTAGAAACAAACTGAAAGGTAGGCTAAAGGAGTTATTTTAACCGGGTATGATCCTATACTGACATGTGTGTGCGGCCTTAGCCAAGGTCTCTACCCTTTCATTCGCCCTGATATGGCCTGTACGGTTGACTGAACAAACACTAGTTTTTATCTCTTCGCCGTTCCGCACGGGTGTTTGTGCACACGCAGTACTTAACGTAACTACTTGATATTCAACATCAAGTCAAGCATGTAGTTTATACCATGGTGAACATAGCCACACCAATATGAGACACAAGTTCAAAAGTCCTAAATACAAAGGAGTTAAAGTCCAGCATGCCAGCGATGTCCTTGCTTTACTGAAGAGAAAGCAGGTTCAGCCCAACTCAGTTCCAGTTTCAGTTTCTTTTGGGGCCATCCGAAACAGAGCGAGGCCCAGCGCGCCTGTCACTGACAAACAACTGACAAACAAAGGAGTTAATTAGCGCTCAAAACGGATGTCACACGAACACAACAAAGACCGGATTAGCCCACGATAACTCTCACTTGGCTTGCGAGTACATACCATGCAATGTACATAAAGTTTTCTCTCTTTTTTTCTCTCTTTTTTTTCTCTCTCTCTCTCTCTTTTCTTTCTCCTTTTTTTAAATTTTAATTATTATTATTTAATGAGGATGTACCTTTGATGGAGTTTTTGTAACTTGTATTCACTCGCATGCCAGCCGGGTAGCTAAGGTGAGATTTATCGCAGGCGACTAAGAGCACTGCATCTTCAAGTTTCACAGAGAGATCGAATGGCCAAATCACAAATAAGAAATCTGATGGCATCACTTCATGTTTCAAGCGGGCTGCGGATATATGAAGTTAAAGGAACTGAGAATTACATTTTTAAAAGGCAGAATTCGTTGCAGTAGGCAAAGCTATCTTCTGAACCGGGCTTAAAGGAACTGATATAGCTTTCTCAAAACACGTTTTTGTCCAAAAGGTAGAAGAGATCGAAATACTTCACACGAACACAACAACATGAAAGACCTGAGTCGCCTACGGTAACTCTCGCCTGGCATGCCAGTAAACACAGGGTACATAAACTCCACCAGAAATACACCCTCCGCCTAACTGTATGTTTGTGGAGTTTGTGTACCTTGTATTTACTCGCATGCCAGGTGAGAGTTACCGTGGGCGGCCCAGGTCTTTGTTGTTGTGTTTGTGTGACGTCTTTCGAGCGCTGCTAAATTCCCTTGTGTGTGGACTACACAGGCGCTCTGGGCCTCATTCTCTTTTAGACTGAGATCGAAATAAAAGTTTTCACTGCCACGACGTCGCTTGAAAACGATCACTGCCACGACGTCGCTTGAAAACGATCACTGCCACGACGTCGCTTGAAAACGATCACTGCCACGACGTCACTTGAAAACGATCACTGCCACGACGTCGCTTGAAAACGATCACTGCCACGACGACACTTGAAAACGATCACTGCCACGACGTCACTTGAAAACGATCACTGCCACGACGACACTTGAAAACGATCACTGCCACGACGACACTTAAAAACGACCAATCAAAGTGCGAAATTGTAAATCCTTAAGCATCTTTATTAAAAACAATTTTAATTAGCATGTGAAAGGATTTCCATCAAAATGCACAGTACTGAAAGTAAATTTGTCAAAGAACCGAAAAAATATACTGTTTGATGGTGTGTGTGTGTGCGTGCGTGCGTGCGTGCGTGCGTGTGTGTGTGTGTGTGTGTGTGTAGTGAGTGTGTGTGTGTGTGTGTGTGTGTGTGTGTGTGTGTGTGTGAATGGTGTGTGTGTGTGTGTGTGTGTGTGTGTGTGTGTGTGTGTGTTGTAATGAGTGTGTGTGTGAGTGTGTGTGTGTGTGTGTGTGTATGAGTGTGTGTGTGTGTGTGTGTGTGTGTGTGTGTGTGTGTGTGTGTGTGGTGTGTGTGTGTGTGTGTGTGTGTTCACTTTTCAGCCAGGACATCTTACAGGCTGGGGCAGCGGAGGGGTTAAACTCCAGGATTCTGTTCAAAAGCAGCGCTGCCTTCAGTTACGTTCAGTTAAGACTGGTTTGACGAGCAGCGGCTAGCGGTGCTGGCTGCAGCAAAATGATAGCAGGTGTCCTCGCTCTCCCGTGTGGCACGCACCGCACAGTCTTCCACACCAGGCGCGAAGGGTCAGTACTCGCCTGGCCCGGGGAACAGGACCAAGCTGACGGGCCGCTGGAGGCCGTTAAACCAGCTGTGACACTTGCCAGTGTTTTCCTCGTCCAGACCCGCAAATCGTTACCGACGCCAGTAAGATTCTAAACTGAAAAATAATGAATGCGACATTTAGTGAAAATAAAATAAATCGTCGATTTGAAAGAATCAACACACAAGGGAGTTAATTCGCGCTGGAAATACGTAACACAAGTACAACAACAAAGAGTTGAGTCGCCTACGGTAACTCTCACCTGGCATGCGTGTAAATACAAGAGGTACATCCTTTTTTTTTTCTCATGGATTTAAAGTTTTTATTTTTATAGCCAGAGACACCCTTTGATAGTTTCGGTTCTCAGCGGCTAGGTCAAAGGTCGCTCCCCCCCCCCCCGGTTGGGGGGGGGGGGGCGACCTTTGACCTTCACGAGGGTCTGGGTGTTATACATCACGTGTCTTTCAAAATACACAGAGGGACCTTAATTTCTGCATCCGCGGTACCGCACGGAGGTGACGTACTGCAAGTAAGCACACTGCAAGTAAGTAAGTAAAGTGGTGTTTTACGCCCAGTCAAGCGTGTCGTTGTATCAGGGTGAGACACTACACTGCAAAACAACAAAGTGTTATTGTCATTGTCGTCGTCGTAATAAAAATAGTATGATAATAATAAAGCCAAAAAACACTACACTTCTCAGCATAGCGCGGAATTTCAGCTAACTACAGTGATCACAGCACATCAGGTTTTACCAGTGTGAGTTAATATAGTCTGTATAAATATACAACCCACAACAGCGAATAAACCTCCATAATCTACGTACACGGCAAAAGGAGAAAAGAGCAGGGACAGGCCTCTACAGAGATAAACCACAAGTAGGTACAGCAATAAACCTCCACAATGCCAACAGCAAACACCGGTATAATATTCCTCACACACACTCAGTGAATAGAACAGGACTTGTGGCGAGAAACTGTAGTGCTTGGGGGAAGGGGGTGGGGACCAGCTTCTTGACTGCTTGTCTGGTTTAACGCCAAACTTTACTTGCCTGCTACTGGCAAGGGGACCAGCTTCTTGACTGCTTGTCTGGTTTAACGCCAAATTTTACTTGCCTGCTACTGGCAAGGGGACCAGCTTCTTGACTGCTTGTCTGGTTTAACGCCAAACTTTACTTGCCTGCTACTGGCAAGGGGACCAGCTTCTTGATTGCTTGTCTGGTTTAACGCCAAACTTTACTTGCCTGCTACTGGCAAGGGGACCAGCTTCTTGATTGCTTGTCTGGTTTAACGCCAAACTATACTTGCCTGCTACTGGCAAGGGGACCAGCTTGCTTGCTTGCTTGCCGCTTGCTTGCTTGTTTGGTTTAATGTCAAAGTTCACTTGCTTAATACTGGCAAGGGGACCAGCTTGCTTGCTTGCCGCTTGCTTGTTTGTCTGGTTTAACGCCAAAGTTCAATGGGCCAGCTTGTTTGCTTGTCAGTCTGACACCTGGTTTAACGCCAAGGTTCACTTGCTTAATACTGGCAATGGGACCAGCTTGCTTGCTTGTCAGTCTGACACCTGGTTTAACGCCAAGCTCTACTTGCAAAAGGACCAGCGTGTACACCTCCGCCAGTGTTATTGTGCGTGACAAGGTGTACACGGCAGTGTTACTGTGCGTGACAAGGTGTACAGGGCAGTGTTATTGTGCGTGACAAGGTGTATACGGCAGGGTTGCTGTGCGTGACAAGGTGTACACGGCAGTGTTATTGTGCGTGACAAGGTGTACGCCTCCTCCAGTGTTACTGTGCGTGACAAGGTGTACACGGCAGTGTTCAGCCGCCTGTGGAATCCGGCTCAAAGTGCTGGGCAACCGGCGCAAAGAACGGGCAGATCCTCGGTGAGGTCTTCGTTCCCTCGGTCGCTGCAGACGACAGCTTCACGTCGTGTTGACACAGCCAGCGCCTGTTTGTGGTCGTGTGTGTAAATTATCATGCAGACGTACGCTCTCTCTCGTCTTCAGTTACCCCTCTTCTCGGCCACCCCTCGCTCCGCCAGTCACGGTCAACAACAGATTGTACTCTCTCTCTCTCTCTCTCTCTCTCTCTCTCTCTCTCTCTCTCTCTCTCTCTCTCTCTCTCTCTCTCCCCCCCCCTCTCTCTCTCTCTCTCTCTCTCTCTCTCTCCTCTCTCTCTCTCTCTCTCTCTCTCTCTCTCTCTCTCTCTCTCTCTCTCTCTCTCCCTCTCCCCCCCCCCCTCTCTCTCTCTCTCTCTCTCTGTCTCTCTCTCTCTGCACTGATCCTTTCCCAACTATGGGTGAGTGCGAAAAAGAAAACGACGTGCTCGCGTATCAGTGCATGTTTATTTGGGGTGGGGAAGGGGTGGGGGGTGTACAGACACAGATCAAAGAGCATCTTGCCATTAAGATTAAAAACACGAATTAAGTGATAACAAAAAATAAATATTCATGTTACCGCAGCATACAATCATGCATCATGCACGCCCTAGTGTGAAACTGGATTTGCAAGGATGGGCTGGGGGGGGGGGGGGGGGGGGGGGGGGGGGGGGGGTGCGTGTGGATGTGGTGTGGCGCGTGAGAGAGAGAGAGAGAGAGAGAGAGAGAGAGAGAGAGAGAACTCGAACTCGAAAACTTTACAAGGATTGTAGTTTAGGTTCAGTCAAACACCTGTCTAACAACTAATCCTTGCTAAGCTACTGATGAGTAAATGTAAAATTACCGGTATCATTTATACACATATAGGCATGAATGAGTGAGTGAATTTTTATACATGAGAATTTCCACACAAAACATAGCGTGTTCACAGCGCCAGACGCACACATGCATACATCACGCAGTTATACATTATGAGCATACAACCAACAAATACTGAAGGCAGTAAAACATCTGATCAGTTCGTATGGCTAGTATTGGAAAAGAAAGCAGAAGCAGTGAATGTTTATTTTATAAAGAACAGTAAGGGAGAGGGGAGAAAAAAAGGCACTTCTGTGCAGATAATTTAATTTCCCTCTGAGGTCATCACTACATCAGCCCCACACGACTGAAGCCCAATCAATATGAAGTTTAATGTGGGATTGAAGAACAATTTTCTGGTGTCCATGTCTACATCAGTCCCACACGACTGTCGCCTAATCAATGTGAGGTTTAATGGGGGATTGAAGAACAGTTTTCTGGTGTCGATGTCTACTACGTACCTGAATTTCGACAGAAGGAAGAGAGAGTCTGTGTGTGTGTATGTGTGCGTGCGTGCGTGCGTGCGTGTGTGTTTGTGTGCGTGTGAGTGAGTGAGTGAGTGAGTGAGTGAGTGTGTGTGTATATATGTGTGTGTGTGTGTGTGTGTGTGTGTGTGTGTGTGTGTGTGTGTGTGTGTGTGTGTGTGGTGAATGAGTGAGTGTGTGTGTGGTGTGTGTGTGTGTGTGTGTGTGTGTGTGTGTGTGTGTGTATGTGGTGTGTGTGTGTGTGTGTGTGTGTGAGCGTGCGTGCGTGCGTGCGTGCGTGCGTGCGTGCGTGCGTGCGTGCGTGTGTGCGTGTGTGTGTGTGTGGTGGTAAGAGAGAGAGAGTGTGTGTTGTGTGTGTGTCAGTGTGTCAGTGTGTGTGTGTATGTGTTAGTGTGTGTGTGTGTGTGTGTGTGTGTGTGTGTGTGTGTGTGTGTGTGTGTGTGAGAGAGAGAGAGAGAGAGCGTGTGTTGTGTGTGTGTGTGTGTGTGTGTGTGTGTGTGTGTGTGTGGTGTGTGTGTGTGTGTGTGTGTGTGTGTGTGTGTGTGTGTGTGTGTGAGTGAATGAGTGAGTGAGTGTGTGCTTCTGTCATTTCTGGGGGGGGGGGGGGGGGGGGGGGAGTAGAGATTCGATTTCTGAAGTCGATTCCTCGCGACGCCAACATTACTTTCCCGTTCAATCGATTCCCCCCCCCCCCCCCCCCAGCCCCCCCCCCCCCCCCCCCCCCCCCCCCCCCCCCCCCCCCCCCCCCCCCCCCCACACCCCCAACACCCACCCACTCCTGCCTCCAGCCCCAGCCCTGCCAGTGTTAGCAGCTTCCCCGGAGGTGCTGTGGCAATAGCACGGGTAACGTCATAATCGGGTAAGTGAGTAGCTTGGTCTTTTACGCCCAGTCAACTACAGACGGATTCCGCCGTAAGTGTGTCTGGAATAATCAGTGTCCAGTTAATTAAACCTTTAATCTTCTTTTTTTATTGTCCATCTGGTCATTGATTTTCACTTCTTACTCCTTCGTTTTTGTTCTTTGCAAAGTAAAAATAGGATAGCGAGCCACTAGCTAAGACAGTGCATAGGTCTGTGTCACACTGGGGAGGAGTATTTGCTAAAAATATAAACAACACAGACAACAAAGAAAATGTTATGGAGTGGATAATGCACGGGGAGGAGGGGAAGAAGGAGAGATGTGGGGATGAGAATACTAGCTCGGGAATTTAGTGAGACAAACATTGGCGTGGAATTTCAAAGTGAGACAACAATGGCGTGGAATTTCAAAGTGAGACAACAGTGGCGGGGAATTTCAAAGTGAGACAACATTGGCGGGGAATTTCCATGTGAGACAACAATGGTGGGGAAGTCCAATGTGAGACAATAATGGTGGGGGAATTTCAAAATGAGATAACATTGGTGGGGAATTTCAATGTGAGACAACAATGGCGAGGAATTTCAAGATGAGATAACATTGGGGGGAATTTCAAAGTGAGACAACATTGAGTGGGGAATTTCAAAGTGAGACAACATTGGGGGGAATTTCAAAGTGAGACAACATTGAGTGGGGAATTTCAAAGTGAGATAACATTGGGGGGAATTTCAAAGTGAGACAACATTGAGTGGGGAATTTCAAAGTGAGATAACATTGGGGGGAATTTCAAAGTGAGACAACATTGAGTGGGGAATTTCAAAGTGAGACAACATTGAGTGGGGAATTTCAAAGTGAGACAACATTGAGTGGGGAATTTCAAAGTAAGAAACGCTGCGTAGGAAATTCAAAAGTGAAAGTATGCTAGGCTGAGGATTCAGAAGGACTTGAAGCTTTCAAAAAGAAACAAGAACAGATGGGAAAAGTAAAAGAAGGGCAACTTTGTGTGGGGAATTTCCAAACGGCATCAGAACTAAAAGGAAAATTAAAAAGGAGACAAAAACAGATGGGGAATTTCAAACCGAGTCAAGAACAGACAGGAAGATTAAAGAAGAGACAACAAGAGGCGGGGTATTTCAAACGGGTGGGAAAACAGACGGGACAAGCTACACACTATCTAGATCTACGATGTATCAGTAGCTATGAAACCTTAGTCTGTCTTTCCTCCTTGCATTCCACTCCCCAATCTCCGTCCCGTTGCTGCCTCGCCAAGCAACCGAAGCGATCGTTTCCTAGCGACAAAATATCGCCATAGCTTACGCTTTTCTCCCTCTTCCAGTGTAGGGCCCAGGGTCGTCTTCTTACTGCAGTCTGAAGTGACTGCCTCTTGCACACTCATTTCTTATAGAGGTGCCACAACCACACACACACACACACACACGCACGCACGCACGCACGCACGCACGCACACTCCCACACACACACACACAACACAAAACACACACACACACACAAAACACACACACACACACACACACACACACCACACACACCCCTGATTACTCGGCAACAGCCATGGGTTTCTTTGTAAACACTGGGGTTGTATTTTTAAAACAGTTGGGTGGAAACAGACTGGAGAGGGGGGGGGGAAGGGGAAAGGGGTACAGAGGAGTGGTGGAGAAAGAGAGAGAGGAAAGGGGGAGGAGAGAAGAAGAGGAGGGGGGAGAGGGGGAGAGAGGGAAGAGAGAGGGGGGAGAGGGGGGGAAGAGAGAAGAGAGAGGGGGGAGAGGGGGAGGAGAGAGAGAAGAGAGAGGGGGGAGAGGGGGAGGAGAGAGAGAAGAGAGAGGGGGGAGAGGGGGAGGAGAGAGAGAAGAGAGAGGGGGGAGAGGGGGAGGAGAGAGAGAAGAGAGAGGGGGGAGAGGGGGAGGAGAGAGAGAAGAGAGAGGGGGGAGAGGGGGAGGAGAGAGAGAAGAGAGAGGGGGGAGAGGGGGAGGAGAGAGAGAAGAGAGAGGGGGGAGAGGGGGAGGAGAGAGAGAAGAGAGAGGGGGGGGGGGAGGGGGGAGGAGGGAGAGAAAAAGAGAGGGGGGGGGGGGGAAGGAAAATGAGGGGGGGGGGAGAGAGGGGGGGAAAGGGGGGGGTAGAGAGATGATGGAGAGGGGGGAAAGAGAGAGGAAGGAAAAGGGGGGAGGGGGAAAGGGGAGGGGGGGAAAGAGAGGGGGGGGAGAGGGGGGGGGGAGAGAGGAGGGGGGAAGGGGAGAGAGGGGAAGGAGAGGGAGAGAGGGAAAGGGAAAGAGGGGGGAAGAGAGGAGGGAAGGGGGAGAGAGAGGCGGGAAAAGGGGAAAGAGAGGGGGAGAGGAGAGGAGGGGGGAGGGGGAGGAAAAGGGGGGAAGAAGGGAAAGAGAGGAGGAGAGAGAGGGGGAAAAAGGGGAAAGGGAGGGGGAAAAAGAGGGGGGGGAGAGGGGGGAATAAATAGATAGGAGGGGGAGGGGGGAGGGGAAGAGGCGGGAAAAGGGGGGAAGGAGGGGGAGAGAGAGGAAGGAGGGGGGGGAGAGAGAGGAGGGAGAGGGGGGGAGAGAGAGAAGGCGGGAGAAGGGGAAGAGAGGGGGAGAGAAGGAGGGAGAGGGGGGGAGAGAGGAGGGGAAAAGGGAAAAAAGAGAGGAGGAGAGAGAGGAGGGAAAAGGGGAAGAGAGGAGGAGAAAGAGGAGAGGAAAGGGGGTGGGGGGAAGGGAGGAGGGGGAGGGGGGGGAAAAGATGGGGGAAAAGGGGAAGAGAGGAGGAAGAGGGGGATAGAGAGGTGGGAGAAGGTGAAAAGAGGGGGAGAGAGACTGAGGAGGGAGAGGGGGAGAGAGGAGGGAGAGGAGGAAGAGAGGGGGAAGGAAAATGGAGGAAAGGGGAGAGATGGAAGGGAGACGGGGGGGGGGAGGGGGGGGGTATATGGGGAAGAGGGAGAGCGGGAAGAGGGGGAACATGAGAGGGGAGAGAGAGGGAGGGGAGAGGGAAGGAGAATTGTATTCAAGAAGGCCATAGCCCCATTTGAAGTGTTGTAAGCACAATAAATCTTATAATACAATGCACACACGCTTTTCAGTTTGCTGACGCTGGAATGTTGCGAATGAACAAAGCCGATGACAAACCTTATGTAGAGGAGAATATTATAATAACCTTCCTGATTATTAGTTCAGTCTTCTTCTTATATATCTCATATCTTTTTCAAGTTTTTCACGATAGCAGGATATTTCTTCTGCTTAATGCTTTATACACAAACAAAGCAAGATTTTTTAGGGCGCGTTCATTTTGTGTGGCTAAGAGCAATGCCAACCGAAATTCACATGGGTTATTGAAATATCTGGGCTCTATAAGCTCGTGATCAAGGTTTAAAGTATAATGTGGATGAACTAAAATGTCCATTGTGTCTTTCGGCTGTGAAGGGGATGGGAGAAAGGGGTGAGAACTGAAGGGGAGAAAGGGAAAGCGAGGGAGAGAACTGGAGAGGAGAGAGGGGGGAGAAAAGGGGGGGGGGGGGGGGGGGGAAAAGGGGGGGGAGGGAAGGGGAAGAGGAAGGGAAAAAAGAGAGCGGGGGTGAACGGGGGGGAGAAAGGGGAGAGGGGAGGGGGAAAAGGAAAAGAGGGGGAGGGAAAAAGAGAGGGGAGGGGGAGAAATGGAGAGGAGAGAGGGAGAGAGAGGGATGGGGAAAAGGGGGGGGAGAGAGGTTTGAGAACGGGAGGTGGGGGGAGAGGGAGAGAGGGGTGGGGAACGGGGGGGGGTGAGAAAAGGGAAGGGAATGGAAACCCGTAAATGCGGGAAAGGGGGAAAAGGGAAAAGGGGGGGGGCGGGAGGGGAAAGGGGTGAGAACGGGAGGGGGAGGGGGGAGGGGTGAGAACGGGAGGGGAGAGAGGGGGAAGGGGGGAGAACCCCTTGGGGGATAAGGGGGGGGAAAAGGGAGGGGAGAGAGGGGTGGGAACGGGGGGGAGAGGGGGGAGGGGGAGAGGGGTGAGAAACGGGGGGGGAAGAGAGGGAGAAAAGAGGGTGTGAAACGGGGGGGGAAGGGGGGGAGAGAGGGGAGAGGGGAAAGGGGGAGAAGGGAAGGGGGGGGGAGGGGAAGGGAGGGGGAGGGGTGGGAACGGGGGGGGAAAGGGGAGAAGGGAGGGGGAGGGGTGAGAACGGGAGGGGGGAGGAGGGGAAGGGAGGGGGAAAAGGGGGGAGAACGGGAGGGGGGAGGGGAGGGGAGAAGGGAGGGGAGAGGGGTGAGAACGGGAGGGGAGAGAGGAGTGAGAACGGGAGGGGAGAGGGGTGAGAACGGGAGGGGAGAGAGGAGTGAGAACGGGAGGGGAGAGGGGTGAGAACGGGAGGGGAGAGAGGAGTGAGAACGGGAGGGGAGAGGGGTGAGAACGGGAGGGGAGAGAGGAGTGAGAACGGGAGGGGAGAGGGGTGAGAACGGGAGGGGAGAGAGGAGTGAGAACGGGAGGGGAGAGGGGTGAGAACGGGAGGGGAGAGAGGAGTGAGAACGGGAGGGGAGAGGGGTGAGAACGGGAGGGGAGAGAGGAGTGAGAACGGGAGGGGAGAGGGGTGAGAACGGGAGGGGAGAGAGGAGTGAGAACGGGAGGGGAGAGAGGGAGAGACGTGCAGACACAAGCCTAATGCTGCCCCAGTACAGGAGTGTGGAGAGATGACATGATCAACACCCACCTACGGATTCACTACGGCGGCAGAAGCTGGATGTGTAATTTGCCTATCGGGCTTTGAGGAGCAAAGTGCAGGTATTATCATGTTATGTCGAGCGCGGCTCTCTCTCTCTCTCTCTCTCTCTCTCTCTCTCTCTCTCTCTCTCTCTCTCTCTCTCTCTCTCTCTCTCTCTCTCTCTTCTTCTTCTTCTTCTTCTTCTTCTTCTTCTTCTTCTGATATGCGTATTTGTAGGATACTGGTATAACTGCATTAATCTATTGTCTAATCGTGTTCATAATTATGTGTTTGTAGAATAGCAAGGACTGGTTTGTTCGATCCCCCCCAAAACCCTTGGCCCTTTTTTAAGTAAACCCTTGCCCAGTTTTTGTTGGTGGTGTGTGTGTGGTGTGGGGGGGAGAGAAAAAGAAAAGAATGTGTTGGGTGTGGTGTGTGTTATGGGTGGGCGGGTGTGTGTGTGTGGTAAAAACAGGGTTTTTATGTGGGGGAGAGAGAGGGGGGGGGTGTGTGGTGTGTGTGGTGTGGGGTGGTGGTGGGGTTCAAAAAAGGGTGTTTTTAAAAGGTGTGGGCGGTGTGGAAAGGAAAAAGGTAATTTTTGTTAAAGGGTGGAGAGAGACAGAAGAAGGGGGGGCAGAAAAAAGAAAAGGAAAGGGAAAGGAAAGGGGGCAAAAAGGGCGTGGCAGGTGGTGGGGGTGCGGGTTTGCAAAAAAAAGGGGGCAATCCTTTTTTGTGTGTGTTGGGGAAAAAAAAGAAGAAGGAAATGTGTGGTGTGTGGTGGGGGTGGCGGGTCGTGCGGCGGGGGCGTGCGGTCCTGTCATACACTGTTGTCTTTCTAGCTGACTCATCTGATAAACCTCACTCACAACTAATTAGTTCTTCTCCCAGCGCGGGACACATTCCTGCTGGAGCACGCCTCACAATGTGCCTGCCCTGACGGCAACACTAATGCCCTGACGGCAACACTAATTCCCTGACTGGCAAACAAACGACACGCGAGCAGCGCGCCCGGCCAAGATGACGCGATATTAGCACTGTGTATCACTTCCACAGATTAATCACCCATTACATCTCACTTACAGGACGTGCATCAAACCTGCCCACGTGGCACATATTCCCAAAGCTGAATTGACACCGGCTGTACTGCTGGAAAGTGGAATAGGAAATCCGGCTTGACCGTACCGTGTCAGTGACTTCATTAATGGTGACCGACATCCATCACCAAAGACTCCGTGCAATCCGTCTACTGTGCTGGACATGCCGGCCGTTTTAATCAGACCCTCAACCGTTTTCCAAGGCTCTACGCAGAATCGGGAAGTCTGAGATTCGGTGGAGCGTATATAGGCTTGCCGGAGCGCCTAAACATCATATTGGAGCCAAAACTGAACTGAGAACGCTGAAATGAAAGGTGAAATGCAATGCAGGTGAACGGGGATTGTGAGTGAATAAAATTGTACTTCTGCAGTACATGTTTCTCCTCTCTCTCTCTCTCTCTCTCTCTCTCTCTCTCTCTCTCTCCAACAAATATAACACAATAATAGACCGTATCAATACACACACACACACACACGCGCGGACTCGCGCGCGCGCGCGCGCACACACACACACACACACACACACACACACACACACTGACAAGCAGTTAGACAAACACATTGAAGCCAGTTATATCCAGACAGGTATTTGCTTTGTATCAGGCGCTTTGCGTGATTCAGTCACTGCGTGTCACACGCGTATACCATCGTAAATCTAACACAAATTAAATACATCTCCACACTGAAGCGTTCTCCGTCGGCAGTGTTTATGCTGTGTGCAGACGGTGTCAGTTTCCCTTTTCACAGACCGCTGTGGCCGTGCGCATGCAGCTGGCAATGACCGTGCGGATTGTTAAGCATCAGAGAGAAACGCTGGTGGTGAGGGAGGAGGAGGAGGAGGGAGCGGGGGATGGGGGTGGGGAGAGGGGGGTGGGGAGAGGGGGGTGTTGTATGGGGGGCGGAGGGGACGTTCGCTACGTGGAAAGACTGCTGCGTCAACCGAGACGTGAAATGTCCCTTCCCTGAACTGCAAACATTGGTTTTTGTTTGTTGTCTGTTTTGGCCTGTTGTAGTTTTACATGTTATACCTGCTGGTGACTGCGCCACTTATTTTGACCTGTTCTTACGCTATCTGCTCATATATTTACCAGTCACTGTTGTAGTTGTTGTTGTTGGTGGTGGTGGTGGTCGCTGTTATGTCAGTAGCGCTATTCTCCGCTCTCGAGCAGACTCACTGCGCTCGCATGTGATTCTAAATGAGTGAACAGCTTTAGTTATAGCGCGTTTTTGACTATCCACCGAAATGGCGTACTTACAGCGCTGGCATGGCTGGTGCCATGTGTGGTATGTACGTGTATATG
>JABMCL010002219.1:655000-657500 GCA_018857735.1 Alviniconcha marisindica | reverse complement strand
GGGCAGGGAGAGGGGGGACAGGGAGGGCAGAGAGAGAGGGACAGGGAGGGCAGAGAGAGGGGGACAGGAGGCAGGAGAGGAGAGGAGGGCGAGAGAGGGGAGGGGAGGGCAGGAGAGGGGGGGACAGGAGGGCAGAGAGGGGGACAGGAGGGCAGGAGAGGGGGGACAGGGAGGAGAGAGGGGGACAGGGAGGGCAGAGAGAGGGGGGACAGGGAGGGCAGAGAGAGGGAGGACAGGGCAGGAGGAGGGGGGGACAGGAGGGCAGAGAGGGGGGACAGGAGGGGGCAGGGAGGGGACAGGGGGGGCAGAGAGGGGGACAGGGGAGGGCAGGGAGGAGGGGGCAGGGAGGGCAGAGAGAGGGGAGGGACAGGGAGGCAGAGAGGGACAGGGAGGGCAGGGAGGGGAGGGAGGCAGAGAGAGGAGGACAGGGACAGGAGAGAGGGGGGAAGGGAGGGCAGAGAGAGGGGGACAGGGGAGGGCAAAGAGGGAGGGAGGGGACAGGAGAGGAGGGGCAAGGGACGGCAGAGAGGGGGGACAGGGAGGGCAGAGGAGGAGGGACAGGGGAGGGCAGAGAAGGGGGGGACAGGGGAGGGCAGGAGAGGGGGGAGGGGAAGAGGCAGAGAGAGGGGAGGACAGGGAGGGCAGGGAGAGGGGACAGGGGAGGCAGAGAGAGAGGAGGAGGGAAGGAGGAGGGAGGGACAGGGAGGGGCAGGAGAGGGGGACAGGAGGGCAGAGAGGGGGACAGGGAGGGCAGGGAGAGGGGGGGAAGGAGGGGGAAGGGAGGGGAAGGGGAGGAGAGGGGACAGGGGAAGAGGCAGGGGAGGGGGAAAAGGGAGGGACAGAGAAGGGGGAAGGGAGGGCAGGGAGAGGGGGGGAGGGAGGAGAAGGGATGGCAGGGGGAGGGGAGGGATGGAGAAGGGAGGAAGGGAGAGGGGGGGATGGGGAAGGGAGGGCAGGGAGGGGGAGGGAGGGAGGCAAGGGAGAGGGGGGGGGAGGGGGGAGGGAAGGAGGAGAAGGGAGGGCAGGAGAAGGGCAGGGAGGGAAGGCAGGAGAGGTGGAAGAAAGGGGACAGGGAGGGGCAGGAGAGGGGAGGGAGAATGGGGGACAAGGAGAGGGGAGGGGGAAGGGAAGGAACAAAGAGGGCAGAGAGAAGGGAGGGCAGGGAGGGGAGGGAGAAGGGAGGGAAAAGGAGAGGGCAGGGAGAAGGGAGACATGGAGAAGGAGGGAGAAGGGAAAGGCAGGAGAGGGGGGGAGAAGCTAGGACAGGAGAGGGGGGGGAGAAGGAGGACAGGGGAAAGGAGGGGAAGGCAGGGAGAGTGGAGGGAGGGAGGGAGAAAGGGGGGGACAGGGAGAGGGGGAAAGGGGAAGGGTCGGCAAGGAGAGGGGGGGGAGAAGGGAGGACAGGAGATGGGAGGGAGAAAGGAAGGCAATTAGAGGGCAGAGAAAAGGAGGGCAGGGGGAGGGGGGGGAGAAGGGAGAACAGGGAGAGGGAGGGAAGGGGAGAAAGGGGGGGAAAGGGGGGAAGGGGAAAGGGAGGAGAGGGGGGGGAGAAGCTAGGACAGGGGGAGGGAGGGAGAAGGGGGAACAGGGGGAAGGGGGGAAAGGAAGCAGGGGGAGGGGGGGGAGAGGAGGGAGAAGGAGGACAGGAGAAGGGTAGGAGAGGGCGCAAGGAGAGGGGAGGGAGAAGGAGGGGGGGGAGAGGGCAGGGAGAGGGAGGGAGAAGGGACGACAGGGGGAATGGAGGGAGAAAGGGAAGGCAGGGAGAGGGGGAGAAGGAGGACAAGGAGAGAGGGGGAGAAGGAGGACAGGGAAAGGGATGGAGAAGGGAGGGCAGGGAGAGGGAGGGAGAAAGGAGGAAAAGGAGGAAGAAGGGAGGCAGGAGAGGGAGGGAGAAGGGAAGACAGGGGGAGGGAAGGGAGAAAGGAGGACAGGGGGAGGGAGGGAAAGGAGGGATAGGGAAGGGGAGGAAAAGGGGGGAGGGAGAAGGGAGGGAGAGGGGGGAGGAGGGGGGAGAGGAGGGCAGGGAGAGGAGGGGAGGGGGGAGGCGAGAGGGCAGGCAGAGGGGAGAAGGAGGGCAGGGAGAGGGAGGGAGAGGGAAGGAGAGGGGAGGGCAGGAGAGGGGTGAGGGGACGAGAGGGAGGGCAGGAGAGGAGGGGGGGGAGAGGGAGAGAGAGAGAGGGCAGGAGAGGGAGGGAGGGAGAGGGGAGGGCAGGGAGAGGGCAGGGAGAGGGGATGGAGAGGGAAGATGGGAGGGCAGAGAGAGGGGAGGGCAGGGAGAGGGGAGGGGGAGGGCAGGGAGAGGGCAGGGAGATGGGAGGGAGAGGGGAGAGTGGAGGGCAGGGAGAGGCGGGCAAGCGGCTGTTGCCCCCAGCACTGCACGTGACTCGCTGCACACAGCTTGCTGACTTCAGGCATGGCAGGACCGCTGTCAGCTCTCTGCCGTTCTGTCTGTCTCCTTCCCTCTACCGCCATAGTCCTCTCACACACACATCACACACAC
>JABMCL010002219.1:650000-652500 GCA_018857735.1 Alviniconcha marisindica | reverse complement strand
CAATATACAAGATCTGTTTCGAAGCGCTACCATCTGGTTGAACTGTTCCCACAGGCTTAACGTGTTTACTACTTTTATTGTCCAGCACCTTTCCGTCAGACGACTTGTCAAAAAGACCTCCCTAATTGGTCCTAAAATCTGAAAGCCTGTCAAAACTGATCAGTTTCTCAGAGATCACTGAAAATATTTGCTTGCCTGATTTTCTGATCATTTCAAAGCAGTCGTCTTTTTCAGTCTGTTTACCCGTCCCTGCCACAGCTGCGCCGAAACGTTTATTCTCAAAACCGAAAAACTAATGACCTGGCAACTCTGGAGATAACTCTCTCTCTCTCTCTCTCTCTCTCTCTCTCTCTCTCTTTTTTTTTTATGCTTCTGCAGCCTTTCACGTTATTGATTGTGATGTTTTGTTCTTCCGTTTTTACTACACCCTGGCGTTTGTGACAACGCTGTTTCTGTCTGAGCTCCACTCTTCAGTACCTAGCTCTTGAAACGTGTTGAGGCTGTCTCAGCGGTCAGCGGAACCTGTTCCGTATCCATCGTTCGTCTTCAGGCGGCGGGCCGCACGGCTAACCGCAAACTGCAAGCACTGGTTACGACATCCTTCCTTCAACCACTGCCATTCTTAATTAAGCCATAGGTCTGGAAAAATTGTCAGCTAACGAACAGTTTTTCGATGATGCTCAAACGGCAGTAAGTTTGTAAGACAACTGAAATGATATCAGACGTTTGTTTTATAATTGACCATGTTGCACACACAGCTCAAATAAAAAAAGAATCGTCTGAATTGAGACGGGACTTCTTTTTTTTAAATAATTTTTTATGCATCTCATGTTTACGTGGGTGTTTGGGCGCTAGGTTTCTTCCACAATCATATTAGTACACAAACCTTTCGGAGGGCGCTGACCGCGTCGGTGGACTGCTGCGCGGAGACAAAGAGTGGCCAGGCCTGAGTGGCGTAACCAAATGTGGCAGAGTTTGGAGGAAGGTGCCGAAAGCGATGCTGGGAGTGTGGCCTGACCGCCGCTAGGTCCTACTGTTTGTTCTCAATACTCAGCCATCAGTCCACTCCAGCGGAACGAACCTGAAAAAAATGGATGACAAATAATATCTCTTTATTGTACTAGAACCTACAAAGCTTTGCTAGGCCCTACTTTTTCTTCTCACCGTTCAGCCTCTCTCATCTCAAATATTGCAGAGAGGACAGTCATCCTTCTGACCACTGAAGCTGAACGAACTTCAAAAATTGCGTGACAAATAATAATTATAGTCTCTTTATTGTACAGCAACGTGCAAAGCATTGCTAGGTCCCACTCTTTGTTCCCAGTACTCAGCCCCTCTCAAATATTGCAGAGAGGACATTATAGCCTTCAATCTACTCAAGCTGAAAACCTGAAAAATTGTTAGATAAATAATCTCTCTTTATTGTACGGGAACGTACACAGCAATCAGGACAACCCCGCCATAACCCTTTCCATGGTACTAACATCCAACTCACTCACACTACACGCAATGAGCCATAGTATTTCGTTCCAAGGACAACGTTTTGCCGAACAAGCTATTTACAGCTTCGTAGAATCGGCTCTTCTTCTCTTTTTTCTCTTTTTTTTTTTTTCTTTTTTTTCTTTCTTTTTTCTTTTTCTTCTTCTTTTTATTTTGTTTTTATACAACTTCTCTAAACATTCTGCCCAAACCCTGATCTATGCTTGTTTTGTTGTTGTTTGTTTTTTGCACTATTGAGACCAGAGTCAGTAATTTGTTGCTATCCAAAATATGTCCTTGATGGGCATCGTAAAAATCCAAACAACAGTGTGGCGTGGCTCATCTATCAACAGTGTGGCGTGGCTCATCTATCAACAGTGTGGCGTGGCTCATCTATCAACAGTGTGGCGTGGCTCATCTATCAACAGTGTGGCGTGGCTCATCTATCAACAGTGTGGCGTGGCTCATCTATCAACAGTGTGGCGTGGCTCATCTATCAACAGTGTGGCGTGGCTCATCTATCAACAGTGTGGCGTGGCTCATCTATCAACAGTGTGGCGTGGCTCATCTATCAACAGTGTGGCGTGGCTCATCTATCAACAGTGTGGCGTGGCTCATCTATCAACAGTGTGGCGTGGCTCATCTATCAACAGTGTGGCGTGGCTCATCTATCAACAGTGTGGCGTGGCTCATCTATCAACAGTGTGGCGTGGCTCATCTATCAACAGTGTGGCGTGGCTCATCTATCAACAGTGTGGCGTGGCTCATCTATCAACAGTGTGGCGTGGCTCATCTATCAACAGTGTGGCGTGGCTCATCTATCAACAGTGTGGCGTGGCTCATCTATCAACAGTGTGGCGTGGCTCATCTATCAACAGTGTGGCGTGGCTCATCTATCAACAGTGTGGCGTGGCTCATCTATCAACAGTGTGGCGTGGCTCATCTATCAACAGTGTGGCGTGGCTCATCTATCAACAGTGTGGCGTGGCTCATCTATCAACAGTGTGGCGTGGCTCATCTA
>JABMCL010002219.1:600000-642500 GCA_018857735.1 Alviniconcha marisindica | reverse complement strand
ACACTGACACTGATTACTACATAATTATGTGCTCACATTTTTTCATGCAACTCGATAAAAACCCATATTCGGGTATTTTCACACACACACACACACACACACACACACACACACACACACACACCGCGCGCACGCGCCGCGCGCGCAAATGTGACAAGGTACAGTTGGATACAGATTGTAAATTTTATTCCATATTTTTGTCACACCAATAGGAAGAGCACACTGACTTACACACACACGCGCGCGCGCACGCACGCATGCACACACACACACACACACGCATGCATGCATGCACCCCCACCCCACCCAGATCAGCTCTTTTTCCCTTTCAGGACTTCAGTCTGGCATGGACTCCAACGCCAAGATGGAACTTGCCCAAAGTGGAGAGGAGCAAAGCATAAACAGTTCGCACAGGCTAGTGTCACATTCACTTTGTCATTTTCACAACTGGACTATGTCTCTTTCTCTTAAAGTAAACAACCAACCAGCCAAACAAAGCAACAGCACACACACACACACACTACACACACACACACACACACACACACACACACACACACACACACACACACACACACACAACGGAAGGTATTAAACAATAATCTTTGCACGAGTCAGCCAGTCAGAGGGCTAGTCGTCAACGCAGGCAGGAGTGAAGAGGAAGAAGAGTGAAGAGGAAGAAGAGTGAAGAGGAAGAAGAGTGAAGAGGAAGAAGAGTGAAGAGTCCACGAAGGCTTGTTCCCCAACAGTCAACAGGGCCCGTATGTATGACGAGCAAACAGCCCTCTTAATCGTCCTCATCTTCTCAATGCTGTCAATATTGCAAAAATCAGCATATGTGGAGCGCAAACTAATAGGGCTATTCGGCCGGCCTAAACGCGTTTAACGTTATAGACTAATTGTTGGACTTTTAAGTAGCCAAAAGGCCCTGAAAGAATGGCGGCTGTGACGCTGCCATTGCTGTAACATCTCCTGTTGAGGACAAAACGGACACTTACACGGACGGACGCCATCCCGCGTACCGCTGAAGACAACAAATTATTCATGAAAATTTGGATTCATGCATCAAGTCACATGATAATCAATACAGACAGCGAAGAGGGGACAGGAAAATCTCGAATGGGAAAGGGTGACTGGGTCACCGACATCTACTGTTATCAAAGTGAACACTGACTCTTTCAAACTGACCAGGCTGCTGTCATGCTGTGTCCAATCGGCTTTGAGTTTTCTTCTTCACACGCGTTGCATTGTGGGTAAAACAACGGAATTTCCGGATCTAAAAATAAACATCAGCAAACAGCTGTTTTGGAGCCTTTTGGCGACGCATGTGGAAGGAGAGCCAGGCTTAAAGACTCTTTAGCAAATCGGGATTAGGGGCTATCCGCCTTTAGCTTCATTTGATCATCATACATACGGGTCCGGGCGGAGTCTGGTCTGATGAACACGTCTCACACCGTCAGCAGGCGGTAGTTATATGACACGGAGCACTGTCGTTTGGACGCTGTGGAAATGCCTAGCAGTATGATAAAGCCTATAATGAATCGATTCCACAGTGGAGTGGGGAATGTGGCCAGCCATACCTACACTATCCACCTTGTTGAACGAGCTGCCAACAAACCTGTGGTATTAATTTACTCCCTCAATCAGCCTCTCTCTCTGACAGCACCTCGGTTCTTGCCAAGCACACACACTCCACAACAGCAAATTTACAATCACATGCATGTATATCAGGACAAAACAACCACACTGATCTGATGTGCTATCATGCAATCTGATCAATCATCATGCAGGAGCACACACACACACACACACACACACACACACACACACACACACACACACACACACACACACATACACACACACACACACAATGTACACTGATGCAGCACATACCAGTCTAGCATGCACCAATACAGCACACATCAATGTAGCACATATCAGTGTAACACACATCAATGTAACATACATCAGTGCAACACACATCAATGTAGTACACATCAGTGTAACACACATCAGTGTAACACACATCAATGTAGCACACATCAGTGTAACACACATCAATGTAGCACACATCAGTGTAACACACATCAGTGTAACACACATCAGTGCAACACACATCAGAGTAGCACACATCAATGTAGCACATATCAACGCAGC
This sequence comes from Alviniconcha marisindica, assembly GCA_018857735.1. Lineage (NCBI taxonomy): Eukaryota > Metazoa > Mollusca > Gastropoda > Provannidae > Alviniconcha > Alviniconcha marisindica. The sequence goes on along the minus strand of JABMCL010002219.1, from coordinate 640,340 downwards.
ACACACCAGTATATGAGCATACATCTGGAGTGTACCACAGAACGTACACGTTTCACATTTGAGCTCATCAAGGGAATTGCTCAACAACTGTGTTCCTGGTCTGTTGCTCAGCAGGCCTCAGTGTCTGTAAGGCCTCTTAAGAACACCACATTCCGGGGATTCCCCTGATGAGCTCAAACAATAGCCAAGCATGTACGTGAAAGTATGGGCGATTTCTCAGCTACACTATTTGGTAAACACAGAAACAGTCAGCTCCTACCAGCACTTTCAGTCATACAGATCCGTCAGAGAGGCTTCACTGTAAAGCAAGCCGGGACCACCCGTAATGTCTCAATGTCCGACTGAACAATGGACACGAAAGCCGTCACGTACACACGCTCTCCTTGGGACTGCCTCAAGAAGTGACCGGCAGACCACGCATGCAATCAGTATCACACAGTCAACGAAGCCGGCACCGAAAAGAAAGTGAAAAGCGGGTCCTGCAAAGTGCAGACCGGCACGTCAGCGCCTACGGCCCCGCACAGGCTGGAGTCCAGGAGACCGAGCACATCAACTAGCCGACAAAGCTACCATCAAAAGTGGCTTGCCGTACTTATTTGTTGAACTTACGATTACGATGAACGAATACATTTTGTTGAAACCCAAAGTGGCTCGCATCCCAGACGACGTGGTGAGGAGCCCCGAGCCAAGGCCGCCACATGGGCCATCAGCCGGGGAGAGAGGCGTGCTAAGAGGCAGTACCGGGACACACTTTCAGGGAAGACACACGGCTGACCATTACAACGGCTTCAAAACCAACTGTGGGAAAACTGTTGACACGGGCTGCAGCATAAATAGCATCTTAAACAGAAGTGAACTACACAGTTGCAAGCACATCCGGACCAGACTGTCAGAACGCTTGAATGTTACACAGACACAGAATCAGCCTGTTTGAGCAGCTGATCATTACAAGTACACACATTCAGCAAGCGCTCTATAAAAAGCAACTGACACAAATACACAGTCAGGAATCAACTGACACAAACACACGCAGTCAGGAATCAACTAACACAAACACACACATTCAGGAACCAGACTATCAGAGCAGTTGACTGTTACAAGAACACACATTCAGGAATCAGACTATCAGAGCAGTTGACTGTTACAAGAACACACATTAAGGAATCAGACTATCAGAGCAGTTGACTGTTACAAGAACACTCATTCATGAATCAGACTATGAGAGTAGATGACTGCTCAGGAATCAAATCAAACCACCAGAACAGTTGACTGTTACAAGTATACCCAGTACTTAATTCTCGGATTTTACCTTCCCTTCAACACTGGCCTGTTAAACAGTTGACTGTGTACACACAGAGTCAGGCATCAGAACACTGGGCTGTTAGAAGCACACACGGTCAGGCAGTTGACACACAGACCAACAGAGCACTGTGAAACACCCGGATGTCAGACCATCAGAGCACTGTGAAACACCCGGCTGTCAGACCATCAGAGCACTGTGAAACACCCGGCTGTCAGACCATCAGAGCACTGTGAAACACCCGGATGTCAGACCATCAGAGCACTGTGAAACACCCGGATGTCAGACCATCAGAGCACTGTGAAACACCCGGCTGTCAAGACTGTGGACTGTTTAAAAGCACCCCCAGAGAGGCTGTCAGGGCAGCTAGCTGACTGTTAAACCACACAGCCAGACTGGCACACAGGGAGTATCACAGAAAAGGGAGGAAAATGAGCCACTCTGAAAAGGAGCCGCCAGTCCGACAATGACGTCCAGTATCAGGGGAGGGAAGCACAATTTGCCGACTGCCCACGTCATTTTCTCAGTGATATTAATTTAATATGAAAAACAGATCTGTTCAAAGTATGTTCTCTGTTCACTTGTTATCTTTCTTCCGTGACAATGCATGGGAGGACAGAAGGTTAAATGAAAAATCATTTCAAAGCAAATCCACTTCCACACACAAAAGGAGAAAAGAAACAAAAACGCATCTTCAAGGTTATCATCAAACCTTGTTTCAACAATACCATGCAGGTTTTCTGTCTCCATGCCACTTTCTCTGCTTCAGTCTGTGAAGGGTACGGAATACGGAATACTCAGCCACGCACATCATAGCCACATGAATAGGTGTGATTTACCACCAGCATGCTTGCTTCACAACAATCATAAATACAGTACCATATCAATGACATGGAGCACAAAGCAATTTAGACACAGCCCCCCCCCCCCCCCCCCCCCCCCCCACACACACACATTGGCTGACCTCCATCTAGTGCTCTCTCTCTCTCTCTGTCTTATTCTTTCAAATGATGTGGACAAAGACTTGATTGTAAAAGAAGCATAAGTTTCAGAAATGGTTTTTGAAAGCTTTGTTTCAGGGGTGTTTGGAAGTGGAAGAAGAATGAGGTGGAATTTGAGGCAAACTGTTCCAAACAGGTGAGCTTTGTGTTCATTTCGTTTTGTTTTAATCCAGTGTTTTTAATGTTCAGGCAAATCAGGGGTATTAGATGCAGACCACAATTAATGGTCTAGTTGGTGGGAAGAGTGATTAGTCTTGGTCAGGCGTAGTCAAATTTCATCCCTGCTGTGTCATACGTCATCCTTGTTTAGTCATACTTCACATTTGTTTAGTCATACTTCACCTCATCCTTGTTTAGTCATACTTCACCTCATCCTTGTTTAGCCATACTTCACCCTTGCATATCCATATATCTTGTGCCATATATGGTGCCTCATTCTTGTGTAGTCATACTTTACCCTTATTCATAAGCCATCCTTGTTTAGTCATATTTCATCCTTGCTTAGTCATACTTCAACTGTGTTTATTCAAAGGAACCTCATCCTTGTTTTCATACTTCATTCTTGCTTAGCTCTACTGCTTCCTTGTTTCATCACACTTCATCCTTGTTTTCATACTTCATTCTTGCTTAGCCTACTGCCTCCTTGTTTTGTCACACTTCATCCTTGCCCACTCACACTCCAATACTTATCCTGGCTTCGTCACATTTTACCCTTGTTTATTGCTCATTATTATTATTTTGTAGCTTGATAAAGGAGATTACCCTGAAAATTCACATGCTGTGTTTTGTCCTAATAAACAGCGTTAGTTTGAACCTTTTGTTTACTGGTCTGGTTGACTGGGCATAAAACACCAAGTTACTCACTTGTTTAGTGGTATGGCTTCCTTTCTCAGTCACACTCCAGCATTTGCTTATTCATACTTCATCCCTGCTTAGTCACACTCCATCATTTATTTCTGCATACTCCATCCTTGTTTAGTCATATTCCATCAATTTCTTCATCCCTGCTTCATTATATTTCTTTGCCTATTTCTTCACACTAAAATCCTGGCTTGGTTATACTACTTTATCCTCGCTGATAAAGTCATACTCCATCATCTATTTCTTCATACTTTATCCATGCTTAGTCATACACCATCATTCATTTCTTCATACTTTATCCATGCTTAGTCATATTCCATCACCCACAGTTTATCCTTGCTTATATAGTCATACTCCATCATCTATTTCTCCATACTTTATCCATGCTTAGTCATATTCCATCCTCCATACTTCAGCCTTGCTAAGTGATACCACCTCCACGCTTTGTGACAGCTCATCCTTGCTTAATGCATTTGCTCAAGATGCTCTTTAAGCACAGAGCCACTTTCCATCCCATCAAGGCAGAGAAATGTGGGATGCACGAGGGGTTTGTTGCTGTTGGCTGGGCAAGAAGTAACGACATGTTGCTACAGTGCGCCGGCTACACTGACCGGGTCACTGCCGCACGACGGTCAGTCCCATAGGTTGAATTCCTTTTGCATGAAAAGCCAAAAGCACAAAGCACAATCAGAGCAAAAAGTGGCAGCCATTTGGTTTGCAAATATTACACATAATAAGTTAATAGAAACCAACCAGTCCTTTATATACGTATATGTAAGCATACAAAAAAGAATAGAGTTTAAAACTTGCAATAGAAACTGGTATATGCATTCTCAAAGACCTCTGTAATGACTAAGACTAGTAACATTCCCAATTTCTGATTTTTCCTGACGGCAGGTTGTGGCAGTTATCACAATATAACGAGAGGAGCTGACGCGGTGGTGGACATGACCAGACGCTAGGCCCGCTGGGCTGTGGTCACCTTTTGGGGGAGTACTTGGGGTTCTCCGGGGTCTCTGTGAAGGAGCGCAGCTCGTACTGTGCGACACTGCTGTCCAGTTCAAACTTGTTGCGGGCAAAGATGAGTCGAACATCCGTGTGAAGGTAGATCTTGCTGCTGGAACCGCTGGACACTCTGCAACCAACAAGTTCATCACTGAAAACCCATCACTGAAATAACAACAATTACAGATTAATAAGGAATAAAGAGATGTTCCACGCTGCTATCTTACTCTACTTCAAGTGTGTCCCAGCAAACCTGTCTGAGGTGAAGTCCCAGATTAATAAGGAATAAAGAGATGCTCTGTGCTGCTATCTTCCTCCACTTCAAGTCCCTGTTTGTTCTCTGTTTAAGCTGGCAATAAACTGGGTCTAGTCCATAGACTCACGTGTGTGGGTGCCTGTATGTGCGTGTGTAAATGTGTTTAGAATAGTCTCTCCTGACAGGATTTTGTACTGTATAAATCCTTCACATATTTTTATTATTACATGAACAATGATGTTTATGTCCAAACACCACACCCCTCCGTCAGCAGCTAATGTGACAACATGTGTGTTAAGACACTGCCTGCAGCAGACACCTATACAGGTATTGTCCAGCTTTGTTGGACACAGTGTGACAACATGTGTGTTAAGACACTGCCTGCAGCAGACACCTATACAGGTATTGTCCAGCTTTGTTGGACACAGTGTGACAACATGTGTGTTAAGACACTGCCTGCAGCAGACACCTATACAGGTATTGTCCAGCTTTGTTGGACACAGTGTGACAACATGTGTGTTAAGACACTGCCTGCAGCAGACACCTATACAGGTATTGTCCAGCTTTGTTGGACACAGTGTGACAACATGTGTGTTAAGACACTGCCTGCAGCAGACACCTATACAGGTATTGTCCAGCTTTGTTGGACACAGTGTGACAATTGTGTGTTAAGGCCTACGACACTGCCTGCAGCAGACACCTATACAGGTATTGTCCAGCTTTGGGTTTGGACACAGTGTGACAACATGTGTGTTAAGACACTGCCTGCAGCAGACACCTATACAGGTATCGTCCAGCTTTGTTGGACACAGTGTGACAACATGTGTGTTAAGACACTGCCTGCAGCAGACACCTATACAGGTATTGTCCAGCTTTGTTGGACACAGTGTGACAACATGTGTGTTAAGACACTGCCTGCAGCAGACACCTATACAGGTATTGTCCAGCTTTGTTGGACACAGTGTGACAATATGTGTGTTAAGAGTGTCCCTGACGACACTACCTGCAGCAGACACCTATACAGGTATTGTCCAGCTTTGGTGGACACAGTGTGACAACATGTGTGTTAAGACATTGCCTGCAGCAGACACCTATACAGGTATTGTCCAGCTTTGTTGGACACAGTGTGACAATATGTGTGTTAGAGTGTCCCTGACGACACTGCCTGCAGCAGACACCTATACAGGTATTGTCCAGCTTTGTTGGACACAGTGTGACAATATGTGTGTTAAGAGGCCTGACGCTGCCTGCAGCAGACACCTATACAGGTATTGTCCAGCTTTGTTGGACACAGTGTGACAATATGTGTGTTAAGAGTGTCCCTGACGACACTGCCTGCAGCAGACATTGCTATACAGGTATTGTCTGGCTTTGTTGGTGGACACAGTGTCACAGTCCAGCCAGCCCAGCACAGCCATCAAATGCGATCGGGGGGCTGCCAGCAATGTGGGCTACTTCACCGATACTTACATACCGGTCCATTGTTTTGGGTCAAACTTTTGGTCTCTTCTTCTTCTATAAAACCTTTTTTGGAGGGGGTGTGGGGTGGTGGGATAGATCATTTAACTCTTACCTACTCTCCTGTGAAAAAAGATGTATATGGTACTCATTAAGGACCTGAGGTGTAGGAGGTACTCATTATGGACAAGTGTGCTGACCTGAGGTGTAGGAGGTACTCATTATGGACAAGTGTGCTGACCTGAGGTGTAGGAGGTACTCATTATGGACAAGTGTGCTGACCTGAGGTGTAGGAGGTACTTGTTATGGACAAGTGTGCTGACCTGAGGTGTAGGAGGTACTCATTATGGACAAGTGTGCTGACCTGAGGTGTAGGAGGTACTTGTTATGGACAAGTGTGCTGACCTGAGGTGTAGGAGGTACTCATTATGGACAAGTGTGCTGACCTGAGGTGTAGGAGGTACTCATTAAGGACAAGTGTGCTGACCTGAGGTGTAGGAGGTACTCATTAAGGACAAGTGTGCTGACCTGAGGTGTAGGAGGTACTCATTACGGACAAGTGTGCTGCCCTGAGGTGTAGGAGGTACTCATTAAGGACAAGTGCGCCAACCAGAAGGTATTCTTTAAGGACAAGTGCACTGACCTGAGGTACAGGAGGTATTCATTAAGGACAAGCGCACTGACCTGTGGTACCCATTAACCCCTCACTGCCCCAGCCTCTAAAATTTCCGGGCCTAAAAGGCATACGGACACACATGCATACGGTACATATTCCGGTCCTATAACTCCTCTACTTTCAATGTTGTGCATTTTAATGAAAATCCTTTCACATGCCAGTGCGAAAAGAAAACAAAAAGGCCTAAGGGTTTCAAGTTTCACGTTTGTATTGGTCATTTTCAAGTGACATCATGGCAGTGAAGGGGTTAAGGACAAATGTGCAGACCTGAGGTATAGGAGGCATTCATTAAGGACAAGTGCACTGACCTCAGGTGTATGAGGTATCTGAGGTAGCAGGGCAGGTCGGAGTTGGGGTCCACAGGCACGTAGACGGTTCGCTGTCGTATGACAGTCTGGCTGTTGGGTGGCATGTCTTCAAGGTCATACATCACCACAAACATCTTCACCACCGTCTTGTTGGGGTTGAACAGCGTCTGCACACGCACACAACAACTGTGACCTACTGGCACCACTGCCGGACTAAGACAGACTCCCATGAGACTAGCTGTCACAGACCATCACAAGACATTCCCACCCATCACCTGAAACCCATGTTCACCAGAGAAAACAACTGCAGCTAGCATGGGATGCACAGGACTCACGAATTAGAAGCTTCACATACCAACAGTATGCTTCATCTAAATATGCATGCTCAAATGTTCTTCCTGTGCATATTAATTCAGACTGTTCAACATTGCCTTCATAGTGTCCGTTTTTGTTTGTGAATAAATAATCCCATGTACGGCTTACCCTCCATGTACAAATAGCTACTGAGCTCAACAAGGCGGTAATACACGTTGAAAACGCAGTTATTAGTTTTATGGTCATCATGATAATCACTGTGATTTGTTGCATGACGAAGGGAGCACCTACCACTTGCAGAGTGCCTTTGTGGGGGATGTGGTAGCCCCTCTTGCCCACCTCCTCCAGGTTGATGTGGCCCTGTCAACACCAGCAGCAAGCACACACACCCTCAGTGATGGCAACACACATCAGTAACAGCAACACACACACCCCAGTAACGGCAACACACACACCTAAGTGATGGCAACACCAACATCAGTGATGGCAACACACACATCAGTAATGGCAACACACACACATCAATGATGGCAACACACACATCAATGATGGCAACAATATGTCTAAGCATTGATATACCTGTATGTTTGTTGCTGTTGTTGCTTTTAGCTTGGCTTTTTGTAGACAGAGACACTGCTTGACTTTTGTGCATTGTGTTACCCAGACCCCCTCTCCCTCTTGACACTGTTCTTTGAAAGGCACTTACAACTTTGAAGGATTTGAAATCAGACTGTAACTATTCACAGTAATATAACAGCTGCAGTAGACCCACTGCAGGAAGCATGAAGGAAGGAGAGCCACAGACATGTATGACTGTGCATCAATACCAGTGTGTGCATCAATACCAGTGTGTATATGCTCAATACCAGTGTGTATATGCTCAATACCAGTGTGTGCATCAATACCAGTGTGTGCATCAATATCAGTGCATGCATCAATACCAGTGTGTATATGCTCAATACCAGTGGATCCATCAACACAAATGAGTGCATCAATACCAGTGTGCATATGCTCAGTATCAGTGGGTCCATCAATACAAATGAATGCATCAATACCAACGTGTATATGCTCAATACCAGTGGGTCCATCAATACCAGTGTGTATATATATATATATAATATATTATATATATAATATATATATATAAAATATATATATATATATATATATATTATAATATATATATATATATATATATATATATATATATATATATATATATATATGTCATACAGTATCATCAATACCAGTGTGTATATGCACAAAATGTGTATCCATCAATACCAATGTGTGCATGATCAATACAAGTGCGTACATGATGAATACAAGTGCATCAATAGCAAGTGTGTACATGATCAATACAAGTGGTATGATCAATACAAGTGTGTATGATCAATCAAGTGTGTTATGATCAATACAAGTGATATCAAATGAAGTGTGTACAGATCAATACAAGTGATATAACAACATCAACAATTGGCATATCACAACATCCCAACTCTGGATCACACTACACCACGATCACTAAATACCACAGACACACAACAACACAACACACACACCACACACACACACACACACACCCCACACACACACACACCACACACCACACCACACACACCACACACCACACACACACACACACACCACACACACCACACACACCACCACCACACACACCACACACCACACCACACCACACACACACCCCACACACACACACCACACACACCACACCCACACACACACACACACACCCACCACCCACCCACACAACACACCACACTGCACACCACACACACACACCCACACACACCACCACCACACACACCACCACACACACACCACACACACACACACACACCACACACACACACACACACACACACACACACACACACACACACACACACACACACACACACACACACACACACACACACACACACACACACACACACACAACACACACACACACACACACACACACACACACACACACACACACACACACACACACACACCACACACACAACCAGCAAACAACCAAAAGACAGCAAATGAGAGAAGCAGAGAGGCTGGCATGCTGCACTGACCAGGTAGGGGGAAGGAGCGTTGTCATCGGACAGGTTGAAGAAGTAGGCAATGACGGGCAGTGACAGATGGCGGGGACAGAATGACCCGCTGGCACCAATATCCACGCTGAACCCCTCCACAACGCCCGCCGGCTCCAGACGTCCATTCAGAATGGACTCCTGCACACACAGAGTCCCAGGGTTGAGGTGAACAGAGACAGTCCCAGGGTTGAGATGAACTGAGACAGTCCCAGGGTTGAGATGAACAGAGACAGTCCCAGGGTTGAGGTGAACATAGACAGTCCCAGGGTTGAGGTGAACAGAGACAGTCCCAGGGTTGAGGTGAACTGAGACAGTCCCAGGGTTGATGTGAACAGAGACAGTCCCAGGGTTGAGGTGAACATAGACAGTCCCAGGACTGAGGTGAAGAGAGACAGTCCCAGGACTGAGGTGAACAGAGACAGTCCCAGGACTGAGGTGAACAGAGACAGTCCCAGGACTGAGGTGAACACACAGTCCCAGGACTGAGGTGAACACAGACAGTCCCAGGGTTGAGGTGAACAGAGACAGTCCCAGGGTTGAGGTGAACAGAGACAATCCCAGGGTTGAGGTGAACACAAACAGTCCCAGGGTTGAGGTGAACACAGACAGTCCCAGGGTTGAGGTGATCACAGACAGTCCCAGGGTTGAGGTGAACAGAGACAATCCCAGGGTTGAGGTGAACACAGACAGTCCCAGGGTTGAGGTGAACAGACAGTCCCAGGGTTGAGGTGAACAGAGACAGTCCCAGGACTGACGTGAACAGAGACAGTCCCAGGATTGAGGTGAACAGGGACAGTAACAGGTTGATGTGAACAAGGACAGCCACACAGCTTTGAGCTTAGAGCCCAGCATGCGCCCCTTGATAGAAGAAGTGATTTCAGGACTTGGCCACTATGTCAACACTCACCTCAAAGTTGCCCAGCAGGCAGTTGGTGGAGGCAGGAGCGCTGGTGCTGAGGATGCGCCCTGACTCTGAGAGTGGCTGCGATGATTCTTTATACACGTCTGGCAGTCGGGACATGGAGATAGCACTGCACACAGCCATGTCAATGTTTGGGGTGGTGACACTGACGATACATATGGCTGTGATAGCCGGTACACTGCTAAAGGCTGCTGCAGACACGGGTGACATACCACAGCCACAGGCCGTGTAACAGCAATACGTCAAGTTTTTGTGGAGTGGCTGTGGGTGCCACATCAAAGCCATGCCAAGTAACTGCCTGGCCATGGCAAGGCAGCGGTCAGCGTGTGTGGAAAGCATAAGACCTGTTCTAAATGAAGAGACGTTGCAGCCAATCAGAGTGCAGAACACAACAAACTGCATGAAAGCATAAGACCTGTTCTAAATGAAGAGATGTTGCAGCCAATCAGAGTGCAGAACACAACAAACTGCATGAGCTTACAAAATGGCAGTCACACGGAACTCCCCAATTCAGAAATGGCGAGACCAGTTGATTTGCATTAAAAGTGAGAAATTGTTTAGAATGCATGTCCCCATTTATATTACAATCAGGACGATTGCTAGAGTGATGAGACAGGGCTTGGAAGACAAGTGAGAGGTTGTTGGTCAAGGTTCATTCCCATCTCCAAACACCTGTTGCTTGAGTACTGTCGCTCGTGTGTGCAATGGAACTGTGGCAGTCAACAGCAATGCTGGTGGCATGACACCTGTGGCATAGCCTGCCACTATGACATGTCACCTATGTCTGCACCTGCCATAAACTCTAACCAAGTTCTTGACAGAAGCAAATGAGACCTCACAGCAAAATGCTTCACTATGTGCACACATTAACACTTTCCACAGGAAAACACTTTGCTATGTGCACACATTAACACTTTCCACAGGAAAACACTTCGCTATGTGCACACACTAACACTTTCCACAGGAAAACACTTCACTATGTGCACTCATTAACACTTTCCACAGCAAAACACTTCGCTATGTGCACACACTAACACTTTCCACAGGAAAACACTTCACTATGTGCACTCATTAACACTTTCCACAGCAAAACACTTACTATGTGCACACATTCACACCTTCCACAGGAAAACACTTACTATGTGCACACATTCACACCTTCCACAGGAAAACACTTTGCTATGTGCACACATTCACACCTTCCACAGGAAAACACTTTGCTATGTGCACACATTCACACCTTCCACAGGAAAACACTTACTATGTGCACACATTCACACTTTCCACAGGAAAACACTTTGCTATGTGCACACATTAACACCTTCCACAGGAAAACACTTACTATGTGCATACATTAACACTTTCCACAGGAATACACTTACTATGTGCACACATTAACGCTTTAAGCAGCAAAACACTTACTATGTGCACACATTCACACCTTCCACAGGAAAACACTTTGTTATGTGCACACATTCACACTTTCCACAGGAAAACACTTTGCTATGTGCACACATTAACGCTTTACACAGCAAAACACTTACTATGTGCACACATTAACACCTTCCACCAACTTCTGCTGCAAAGGCAAGAAATGCTGCCGGAGTGAAAGTGGGCCAGTGCTGGCCCTTGTGAAGTATAACAGTATAACACAGGTGATAGAGATGGCCTTACCTCTTGATTGCTTTGGTGGTGGACAGCGTTTCATCGTAGTCAAAACAGCCGGTGGCCCGTCGCTTTACTGGAGCCTGACAAAAATCACATTTCTCTGTAAGTTTATACCGCCTGTTCTGGAACTGAGACACCCCCCCCCCCCACCCCCCACCCCACCCCCAACTTTACCGCCAAATAAAGAAGCACAAAGTATTGTATAAAACCCAGCAGAAACTCTGACACTACAAAAATAGCCAATTCCATTCCCCCAGAAGGTCCTTATGATTTCTCAGCAGTCAGACACCAAACACACAGCAGCCAGGCACACTGGTCTGTTGGCTGTGCCTCGTTAGACACCAAAAACTGGTCTACTGGCTGTGCCTCTTTAGACACCAAACACACATGATGATACCTTGCACAACTGATGGAGTTATTTCTCAGCATGATGACTGGGCGTAAAACACCAAGTTTACTTACTTACTTACTTCTCTGCGTGAAAGATTTCAAAGTGAAAGAACAGCAGAGCTTGCAGGTGTAAGCAGAACAAGATTCATTCATTACCTTCCTGCTCCATGAAGATTTAAAGCCACGGTTTACACATTACTGGAGAAACAGGCAGTGGTGAAGAGGAAAAAAGTGACAATAAAACCAGGTTTTCAGTGGTAGAAAAAGATGTTCTGAATTGAGCAACAGGCACACTCACGGGACTAGACTGAGAGGGGAGACCACCCCTGGAGTTAAACAGCACCGAAGCACTCTTCACCAGTCGATGACGCAATCGCTCCTGCCCACTGACCTTCAGGCTGTCCTGTTAACATGTACAACACCATCAGTACCACATCACCAGAAAGACACATTTAGCAGAGGTAAAAAACTCAATCCAAACAGAGCCAAGTGAGTCATCCCAACAGTCTATGCCCAACCTATATCCTGGAGTGCATGCACAATAATGGCCACAACTTCACATCATTGAAACACCCATCCATTTTCAACAACAAAAAAAGCGGAACACCTTAAAATGAGCAGTTATGGTTTCAACACAAACAAACAAAATTTAAAAAGAGAGACAGAGAAGCAGAAATATGACAAAGAAAAGAAAGAAGAAATCAGTACATAAAAGAAATAAAAAACAAAAACAAAAAAAACTGCCGCCCAGGCTAAAAAAGAGAGAAAAGAAGACCAAAAAGAAAAGGAGACCAAACTAACTAATGAGTTACCTTGTCTCTAAACAGTGAACGTCCTCTGGTCACCTCATCTGAACTGAAGTTCTCTTCGTTTCCCACCTTGCACTTGGCCGACAGACTGGAGAAGCTGGGAGCAGATTTGGTCCGCACGGGGCAATACGACAGGTCACCAGACTGGATTCCATCAGCTTTGTCATAAAACACACTGTCTTCTTCGTGCAGGATGGGCTTTGCGTCATGCTGTGCTTTGTTAGAAAAAGGCTGACCAGAGGTCTTTCCTTCATGGCAAGAAAGGGGTTGTGTACATGGTCCAACAGAGCCGTTGGCAACATGCTGTCCACGGTTTTCTACATTTTTTGGACACGACTCTGCTAATGGAGATCTTTTTATACTACTGTCTGAGCACGAGTCATCTTCACACTGTACAGAGATATCACTGGGAGCACTGCTATCAAAACAGCTGTTACAACCAGACTGGCTTTCCTGCCCCTGAGAAACATCACCTTCAGAGCCGTGGGACTGAGAAATATCTTTGACTAAATAGCCGTTGGACTGAGGCTGAGAAGGGGTTGGGTCCTGGGCCAACCAGCCGTTGGTGTGAGAGGACAGCCCCTCCACCTCCGCTCCTCGCAGGTACAGCTTTCTGAGAGAGGAAACCAGCCCGGTCTCCTCTTTCTGAGCACCCGACACACTGTCGCTGTCCACAGCACCATTGCCAACAGGCTCCGCTGTCGAAGGGGATTCCAAATAGAAACTGCAACTGGATTTCAGCTCATCATTTTCAGCACGGCCACCGGCTTTGCTCTTTGGATCACTCTCCGGTGGATGAGGTGCTTTGTCTCGGGCAACGTCGCTGTGGAACTGTTCCGGCGTCGGGAGATAGAGACAGTTGTCGTGCTCAACAAACTGCTGGAGAGTGGGACGCTGCACCGGAGGAACATTCAGGTTGATGGCTTCCGTGACGGGGGCTTTGGGCAAACACCAGCCAGTGCTTTCTGCAGCCCTCACTTCCACCTTCCGCTCAGAGGCATCCGCAGTCTGTGAACACGGCCGCAAGTGTTCCAGCTCAAGTCGCCGTTTGACCACAGCGTCAGCAAAAACCTTGTCACCGGTTTCAGGAGTAAGGGTGTGTGCGTGGGCGGCAGGAGCTGGCGTGAATGGGATGGGTGAAGCTTCGTCTGAAGCAAGCTGCGTATGGCAAGCAGGGGAGGTCTGGGGCACGCTGGGGGCAGAGGTTCCGTTTTGCCACCTGTTGCCATGGCAAGACGGGACCTGGGCATCCTCAGGAAGTGGGGAGGAAGACAGGTTGGTGGGTGTACTCGAGTCGCTGTGCTGGCCCCCATCCTCGGCAGCAAATCGAGGAGAGGAAGAGTAGGTTGATGATGATGATGAGGAGGAGGACGAGGAGGAGGAAGAGGAGGACTCTGGAAACACTTCAGCAGATCTGTGTTCACCACTGCAGTGGCTGGCTTTGGTCTCGTTGGCTCGGACAATTTTGTTGAGGTCTCTCAACGTTTGGTTGATGGATTCTGACAGGGTGTGACTTATGGAATGTTGAATCATCACAGGGAAGCTGGCATTTCCAGCTTTGTTTGCTGGGTATGATAGTCTTCTTTCGTCTGACAAGTCAAAGGCGTCCTGTTTGCTGCTGTAGGCCCGAGTTTCTGTGATACCTTTGGCTTTCTCACTCTCTTCTTTCTTCTTTGCTTTTACCGCCGTCTCCTCTCTCCAGGACAAGAGGTCCGAGTGACTGGGGGCAGCATCCAGACCCTTGCCAGCTGGGAAGAAGGGAAGGTTCTTCAGGAAATAGCTGGAATCTGGCACCTCAGGTCTCCTGGCTGCCTCAGACACAGCAGACACCATTTCAGACTCCGTTGACTCGGGCAGGGGGGGATCACCCCCAAAAGGAAGCGCCTTCTTCTTGCGGAACCTGGCGCAGGGCTGCTGGCTGGCCTCCAGGGACTCGGTCAAGCCCCTGGCCAGGGACTGGCAGTAACCCTCCTCGCCACCCCCCACTTGCCGCAGCCTGGCCGCCGTCTGGGCCTTCAGGCGGCAGGTGAGGGCCTGCTGTTGGTGGGGGCGGGAAGGGATGGGGGCGCTGATGGACTGCAGGTTGGCCAGAAAGGCCTGCATGTCCAGCGGGGACAGGGGGCTGGGGAGATGGCCGTGCTTCACCGCCGACGCCTTCTCCGGGGGCCGCAGAATGGGTGCGAGGCCTGATGGCACCAGCCGCTCCGGGTGGCTGAAGTCTAGCTGCTTCCTCCTAGTCACTGGGATGGGGTTGTGGAACGTGTCCGACATCAGCACCTGCAGTGAGGGAACACACACAAAAACGCACACTGCTACACATCACATTGTAAAAAGGGTTCTTGTTAGCTGCTGGTACAGTCAAAGCAATACTCAAGGTAAATCAGAGGCACTATGAGAACAGGCACAACAAAGGAATTGCAACTGACCTCCCACTTTTAGTCAGACAGCTCTGCCCACTCAGACAAAAACTGCAACTGACCTCTCGCTCTGCCCACTGACCTCTCGCTTTTTTAGTCAGATAGCTCTGCCCACTGACCTGTCACTTTTAGTCAGATAGCTCTGCCAACTGACCTCTCACTTTTGGTGAGATAGCTCTGCCCACAGACCTCTCGCTTTTTTAGTCAAATAGCTCTGCCCACTGACCTGTCACTTTTTTTAGTCAGACAGTTCTGCCCACTGACCTCTCATTTTTAGTCAGATAGCTGCTCTCTGACCTGTTGCTTTTAGTCAGATAGCTCTGCCCATTGACTTCTTGCTTTTAGTCAGATAGCTCTGCCCACTGACCTGTCACTTTTAGTCACATAACTGCCCACTGACCTGTCACTTTTAGTCAGATAACTGCCCACGGACCTCTTGATTTTAGTCAGATAGCTCTGTCCACTGACCTGTCACTTTTAGTCAGATAACTGCCCACTGACCTCTTGTTTTTAGACAGATAACTGCCCACAGACCTGTCACTTTTAGTCAGATAACTGCCCACTGACCTCTCGCTTTTAGTCAGATAATTGCCCACTGACCTGTCACTTTTAGTCAGATAGCTCTGCCCTCTGACCTCTTGCTTTTAGTCAGATAGCTCTGCCCACTGTCCTCTCGCTTTTAGTCAGATAGCTCTGCCCACTGACCTGTCACTTTTAGTTAGATAGCTCTGCCCACTGACCTCTTGCTTTTAGTCAGATAGCTCTGCCCACTGACCTCTCGCTTTTAGTCAGATAACTGCCCACTGACCTGCCACTTTTAGTCAGATAGCTCTGCCCACTGACCTGTCACTTTTAGTCAGATAACTGCCCACTGACCTGTCACTTTTAGTCCAATGGCTCTGCCCACTGACCTGTCACTTTTAGTCAGATAACTGCCCACTGACCTGTCACTTTTAGTCCAATGGCTCTGCCCACTGACCTGTCACTTTTAGTCAGATAGCTCTGCCCACTCAGACAAGCAGAGTAAACCAAACAATGTGTCTCCAAGCTCATGCTTCAAACTTTAAAAAGCCCCCGACACTTGATCATTTTGTTCAAAAACAGTCACATCACAATAGTACTTGGGCAGCCACGGGCTTGTCTAAGGAGGTGTGTTTGTACGCAAGCATTTTACTGGTTAACGCTCATGTCAGTCGAAGGGGGGCAAGAGGTCAACTGCCTATGGTGTGAACAAACACAGAAGAAATACTAGTCTCTTTTCATGGCAGCCTTTTATCAGTTAGCACCAGACAGAGATTAGACACCAACAATTAGTTTTTAATGCCCAGCTGACAGTGTATCTGGGTGAAGCCCAGTCTGCATCACACCATCCCCAGTCAAGTCCAGCTGGACAGTGATAACCAAGCATTTGCTTATTTACGATGGAAGAAGATGACGTTCCGTGGCTCATTTTTTTGCACTTAGTCAGACAGGGAGTAGTTTATACCCAGCTGAAGCAGACAGTCACCGACCAGTCAGTCAAATCCAGCTGTCAACACTGCCCAAGTATGAGACAGTGCCGAGTCAGCGAGGCTGAAGAGTCTACAGCCGGCTGCAGCCAGTCTGAAAGAACCTCTTGTGTCCATAAAAAAAGTCTAGTTTCTACCCCAAAATACTCTTCTTCCCTTCCTCTGTCACAAGCCTTCATTATTATTTCACTGATTGCTTTTGTATATATACAGCACTGCTCATTCTAGACTGGACTCACTGCACTTCAGATGTTTTAGTGCCTGCTGGGATATGTAAGTGCTTCCATAATCAACAGAACTCCGACATAGATTACAGGATGTGATCTTTTTTTGCACATGTATACACACGAGGAACACTTCAGTTTACAGTCTCACCTAAAAGACTCAACACACAAGGGAGTTAATTGGCATTTGAAATACATGACACAAGTACAACAAAGACCTGGGTCACCTACGGTATATTTCACCTGGCACGCATGTAAATACAAGGTACACCTAAAAAAAGACTTTCATACATTCTGCAGAGAATTTGTCTCTAGAGGTTTGTCAGGGCTTCTGCCCCCCCCCCCCCCCCCCCTTCCCTTCTTGGAATATGTCTGTGTCTTGTCTGTGTCTTCAGCCTTGCCCTCACCCCAGGAACTATCAGGAGACAAAAATGTGCACTCCTACACACTGTTCATTCTCCCTCCCATGGGACAATGGTAAGACAGTATCATCAAACACCTGCCAGACACAAACTGTTCAAATCATTCAATTGTGTACCATGCAAAATGTTACAAAATGATATGGGTTTGACAATCTGGCAAAGTCGGTGCTGACACCCACCTTGGGACTGTGGAGGTCGTAGCGCTGGGCACCAGAGGGGGGTGTCAGCTCTAGTGGACGCAGCTGGCCTTCCAACGCATCCCTCACTGCTGACCTCTTATACTTCACCCCTTGCTCTCCACCTGGACAACGACCTTGGATGTTTGACCTTGAGACTTCCCGAAGGTCGGACCTTGACTTGGGCTGGTACAGACTCTCTCCATATTCTGTGTCCTGTGACTGGGTGTGGTACATTTTGAATGAAGAAGGTGACTGTGTACGGCACGCTTTCAACGAAGCAGGTGACTGTGCATGGCACGCTTTTGATGAAGAGTCAGCAGCAAGAGGCTCGGCACCAGCGGGTGATCTACAGAAGGCCTCAGCTGCTTTGGCTTGATGGCAACCTGAACAGGAAAACAAAAACAAACTTCATATCACTACCATCAACAGCAGCAAACACAAAAGAGTCAGCTGAAAAAACCTATCTGACAAAACACTGGAGACCACACCTACCTCTACTGTCAGCAGTGAACAAAGAACACGGTGAACCATTCCACCTAAGCCACAAACAGACAAGAAACTAAACCATAAACCAGCTGAAAGACTGTCATGAGTGTTGTCTTTTCCCACTCCTAGCAAAGGGGGCCCATGAGACTTTTTACTTAAGGTTCCCTTTCAGAGACAAAACTGTACACATTGCGCAAACCTCTACCACTAAACAGCAAGCAGCATGTTCAAACATTTAGCCTAACCCTCCAACTTCAGAGACAAAAGTAACAGACAAAAAGCCTTTCAACAACAGAAGCCCCTTTTCTCTGCAGTGGGGAGGTTGCCTTTTCTCTGTAGTGGGGAGGTTGCCTTCCTAGAAACAGCCACTAGAAAATGCCATTCTACCTTGTGGCTATTACAGTCACACTTCAATTCAAGCAAAATGTTGGGCTAATTGTAACAGCGGAACATCAGCTGTGCCAGCTAGGCTACAACTGTAACTGTAATTAACAAAACCAGTCCATTTTCCTCACAAATCCACATTCTACCAAGATGATACCGAGCCATGTTAAAGAGTTCCTTCCCTTGATTCACATTCTGTTTCACTGAAGGCACCTTTTTCTGCACCAAATTTATTTTGATTGACAAAACCAGTACAAACAAGGGCTTTTTACCCTGGAGAAAGTCTGTTTCTGCACGGTGATATAGGATAATCACCTCTGCCCCGTTTCTGATCCTGAGGCACTGGACAAAAAGACCAAACCATGGTGGGCCATACATTTTTAACAACTGGCCTGGCATTTTTAATGTTCCTTTATTTTTGGGCCACAGATTTTCTACATTTGGCCTCACATTTGTTACTATTTCTTTTTTACTGGCCATAAATTTTGCACAGTTTTTTTTTTTTTTTTTTTAATGTTTGTATTTTACCCACTTTTTAAGTCTGTTTTAAAAAGATTTTTGTATATGTACCAGTATATCTACACATTTTGAACATTTATTGCGTGATAACAAAATGTGTCTTGCCCTGATATAACCATACTGGGTGACCGGGCAGAAAACACATAGTTACTTACCACATTTGGCCTGACATTTTGGGGACCTTTTTATGGGCCTGGCTATTTTCTCTTTTTTCCCCTTTTTTTTTCATAGGTCATACAGTTTCCACATTTGGCCTGATTTTTTGAATTTTTTTTTTGTGGGCCACAAATTTTCCACATTTGGCCTGATAGTTTCTAATTTTTCTTTTTTATGGGCCATACATTTTCCACATTTGGCCTGACATTTTGAATGTTTCATTTTTATAGGCCATATACTTTCAAAATTTGGCCTAATAGTTTTCCATTTTTATTTTTTATGGGCCATCAATTTTGAACATCCTGACATTTTTTTGAAATACATTATCAACAGCCTGACATTTTTTTATTTTTTTATTTCCTTTTCATGTGCCTTACATTTTCAACATTTTCAACATTTGGCCTGACATTTTGTTAACATTTCTTTCTTAAGTCTGTATTTTCCACATTATTCATTTTGCATTTTATTTCCCATTGCAAGATGGTTGCCAAGCTGCTGCCACCCAAACAAACAAAGCACAGAACACAAACTAGAACTATCCATGACCAGGGTTCTGATCACAGTTCTTCCCTTTCCTCTTTGGTGTTCCAGGACCATAGTGCCAATGAACCGCTTCTGCAGAAGAAGCCAAGTCAGCAATCACTAACCTGACAGTTTGCTGCGCGCCCCCTGGCGTTTCCATCTCCCCGCGTCTCCTGCACTCTCCTCAGGCTGAGCAGCATGCAGACTGGCCCCGCCGCCCTGACCCCAGGTCCCCCCACCGACCCCCTGTGGCGCCTGGCGGGCCAGAGCGCAGGGCAGGGCCGGGAAGCTCTGCTGTCTCGGCAGAAACAGCACCGTCACCTTCAGCCCGTGCCGTCCGTACACGCCAGACGGGAAGATGTGGGACTGCGGAGGCTGGGCAAAGTCCACATCAGCCTGCTCTCCAGGGGCGTACAGTCTGCGGAAAGTCAAGTACATGTGATGCTGGCCGAGGCATACAGTTGGCAAAAAGTACACATGATGCTGGCCGAGGCATACAGTCTGCAGATAAGGCAGGTATGCGTGTGGCTGGCAGGACACAAGCTACAGACAAAACAAGTACACAAAAGCCTTGTGCAGAATTGTAAAATAATACTGCAAGGTGATCCAAGTCAAGAATATCTTGCTGGATCAGCCCAATGCAATGTTTAGTCCATAAATGTTCTGACTGTTTACAGTCACCATCATTTTATATCAGTCACCAGTCACCAATGACTCTATTAAGTCACCAGTGACTTCATAACAACATACTGGCTGATACGATCCTAGTAGTAACTGCGCATTTCCTGACGAGTTAAACAGCTGACTAAGTACAACACATTTGTAGCCTAGGAGAATGGCAGGCACTCGCTGACTAGCAAAACAACTGACTTAGTGTGACAATACTTGTGTGAACATTTCCAGCCTAGCCACTAAGGCATGATGCGGTAAGCCAGGCCTACCTGTAGGCAATGCAGCTGGGGAGGCAGCCATGCGTGGAGGCTAGCCAGGAGCTCAGCTGGGAGAAGTACAGGTAGGATCGTACCGCCTGCAGCAGCATGCTGCCTGCCACACCATCTGTCCACTCTCCGTGCCTGCAACATCAACACAGCAATGTATATCTGTCTGCAGCACACTGCCTGCCTGCTGTCTGTCCACTCTCTGTGCCGGCAACATCAGCACAGCAATGTCTGTCTGTCTGCAGCACACTGCCTGCCTGCTGTCTGTCCACTCTCCGTGCCTGCAACATCAACACAGCAATGTCTGTCTGTCTCCAGCACTCTGCCTGCCACACTGTCTGTCCACTCTCCATGCCTGCAGCATCAACACAGCAATGTCTGTCTGTCTGTCTCCAGCACCCTGCTTGCCACACTGTCTGTCCATTCTCTGTGCCTGCAACATCAACACAGCAATGTCTGTCTGTCTCCAGCACTGCCTGCCACACTGTCTGTCCACTCTCCGTGCCTGCAGCATCAACACAGCAATGCCTGTCTGTCTCCAGCACTCTGCCTGCCACACTGTCTCCACTCTCTGTGCCTGCAACATCAACACAGCAATGCCTGTCTGTCTCCAGCACTCTGCCTGCCACACTGTCTGTCCACTCTCTGTGCCTGCAACATCAACACAGCAATGTCTGTCTGTCTCCAGCACTCTGCCTGCCACACTGTCTCCACTCTCTGTGCCTGCAACATCAACACAGCAATGTCTGTCTGTCTCCAGCACTCTGCCTGCCACACTGTCTGTCCACTCTCTGTGCCTGCAACATCAACACAGCAATGTCTGTCTGTCTCCAGCACTGCCTGCCACACTGTCTGTCCACTCTCTGTGCCTGCAACATCAACACAGCAATGTCTGTCTGTCTCCAGCACTCTGCCTGCCACACTGTCTGTCCACTCTCTGTGCCTGCAACATCAACACAGCAATGTCTGTCTGTCTCCAGCACTCTGCCTGCCACACTGTCTCCACTCTCTGTGCCTGCAACATCAACACATTTGGTGTAGACACTGAGCCACACACACTAAGTGGCACGTCTCCCTCTTCACTGCTGCACGATGGTATATGCACATCACAGACGTCAAAAGCATGGAACGCTCCTTGGTGTCCACTCATGTCTTTTTTTAAAGTTTTTTTACATTAACCCAAGGGCATGTACAAAAAAAGGGAAGCTGATTTATGTGCTTTCTTGATAAGCTGATATATCACTCACGTGTCACAGTGGTTTGTTCAGCTGCCTGTGACCATCACTGCACAGCCTCCAAGCGGACTGAGTAGGACATGCAGGTCCCCCATCAACAACAGCTGCTGGGACTCACCATTTCTTGATGCACTGGATGTTCCAGCGCTCCAGAAGAAGGGAGTTTTCCTGCACACCGCTCCCAGCACCTTCCAGCGACTGCGCCTCCTCGATGCCATGCACGCAGTCTGGGAAGAGCAGGATGTCAATGCAGGATGGGATACCGTTTCTCCACATCAGGTCAATCCGCTGAGTGAACTCCGACGCACGCAGACACTGCAAAACACAGGAAGGCAATGGTGTCCAAGTCACTGCCTGCTTTAGTGTTCAAATAAGATCATTTTTGCCAATACATCATTTATCCTGACCACTATCCCACTCCCAGGTACCACCATCATCATCACTTATAAAACATCTCCCAGCCACAATCATGACCACACATGAAGCGCCGTTATTCTATCAGCCAGCACCCTCCTTCTGTGTTCCCCTTTTGTGAAGACAATACACCCAGTGGGGTTGTTTGTTTGTTTGTTTTTGTTTTGTTTGTTGTTTTTTGGTGTGTGTGTGTGTGTGTGTGTGTGTGTGTGTGTGTGTGTGTGTGTGTGTGTGTGTGTGTGTGTGTTTCCTTCGTGTGATGTACTGCGCATGTGACCAGTTTCAATTCCCAACATTTGGACAGCACCATTCGGTCTCTGAAGGTTGACCTAGTGTGTTCAAACTGTGGTATGGCTGTCAATGTTTGGGGGTTTTAACATGCGCACAGACATTAATGCATGGAGTTGCATTTGTGGGGGGGCTGCTTGAACATCACAAAACAGTCTGCACTAAAAGTGAACTCTGGCATACAAATCCTTTGCGACAACAGGGAGTCGAACCTGAAGTCAGCAGTGTGTCCAACCTAACTTTCAACTAACTGATCTATCACCCTCCCTCCCCCCCAATCCTCCAAGACAGTTCTCACCTCCAACATTTCCTGTGAACAGTGATGCTGGCCTTGCTGTTCAGAGCTGGGGCAGTGTGGCCCTTCCACGCGCCCCTTTGCTGAGCGGTGCGGGGTCCGAGCCTCCAGCACTAGCATAGCCACCCTGGACATCAAGTCCAGGGGATCAAACTCTTCCTGTGCCATGCTTCCTTCCCCTGAAACAGGTCACAAACACATAAGGGGGTCAAACTCTTCCTGTGCCATGCTTCCTTCCCCTGAAACAGGACACAAACACATAAGGGGGTTAGAGAGAGCAATCAGAATAAAACCTGAATAAACCGGAATAAGACTGTTGATGATCAATACTACAAAAGAAGAGCCATGCTGAATGCTGACTGTACACAGCAAAGAGATTCAAACTCCTCTGCTCATTTTTAACCTGGCCCCTGGGTGGTAGGGATATATATATCTTTATTTTTTTAATTAAAAGCTGTCATGTTACAGTAGCTGGAAAGAGAACACTGGTCACTCATTCTGCCAGTGAATGCATTAACTGGTATGGTTTGGTTTGTATAATGTGTAACCAATCTAATGCAAACCACAAGATGGTATGGTTTGTTTTGTACAGTATGTGACCAGTAAATGCAAACCACAGGATACTGGTATAATGCTAACCACAAGACCGTGCAGGATATTGCAGTGTTCTTTAACATCAATAAATTGTCAATCATTGACTCAGGCATAGGTGTACTGCTCCAGTGAACAACAAAACCAAACAAATCGAGCCTCAGCAGAAGGAGAATGCCTCCTGAGACTAACCACTGTGGAAAAGAGGATTAAAAACAAATCAAAAAGTTCAAACCTAAACCAGTCAGTCACGCCAGATCACAGTTTGGCATAACTGCAAGTGGCACTGCACCAGTCACATATCACTGAAATTATATTTTAGGACAACAGCACTGACACTTCGTAACTGGCAGCAGAGTTTTGTATCAGTCACACCAGGAAAACCTGTACTGCTAGTCACAATGACAGTACATTACTAGCTGTTGGAAATCAAGCTGAGTAGGCTAGCGAAAGTAGTATAAAGGGAGAGGGTACTGGGACATGCACCTACAATGACACAGGAAACTAAGCATCCAGATGACTGACCTCTACTACACAATGACAGGCACTGATTCACCCACACCTATACACTGCAGGCTGATGAAAGTACAGGGCAGGTGGGCTTGCCATCCTGTCACACACACACACACACCACACACACACACACACACACACACACACACACACACACACATGTACACATGCATGCACACGCACGCACGCACGCATGCACACACACACATACACACACCCTTATCTGTCACGCATTATCTTCACACATCACACACAACACACACACACACACACACCACACACACACACACACACACACACACCACACACACACTGCCCCCCCCCCCCACCCCCCATATCTGTCATGCATTATCTTTACACACCCACACACACAATGTACACATCCCCTAATCTGTCATGCATTGTACACACACCATAATCTGTAAAGCACACAACACACACACACACACACACACACACACACACACACACACACACACACACACACACACACACACCACACACACATCACTGCCCACACAAAGGCAGTCTGGAGTTAGAAGCTGCAGTGAAACCAGAGCACATCATCGCAAAAATCAATTCTGGCTAATTATCTGTACAGGGGAAATTAGTCAAGCTTTTATCTGGAGTGACATTGCATCTTAAAAAGGTTCAACAGCAGTGACGCAGAGGGCTGACTCAAAAAAGCCCACCCCACCACACACACACACACACACACACACACATAAACAGAGGAGTGCAAATTGACACTGTAACTTTGCTGCAGGGGACAAATAAAGTATCTTGTATTCTCAGTTCCCAATTCTAACTGCACTGACACATGGAGTTAAAGGAGACTGCACCTGAACTTCAGCCACTGCAGATGCTGCAGTGCAACCTGAACAGTCCAAAGTGCAAACTGCACACTCTTCCCAAGCTGGAAGCTAGACTGCTAACTATTACTGATACGGGAGTCATATGATGAAAATACAGTATGCATACTGAAGAAAGCACCTCTTTATGTAGGGGCATTTTGTTTCTGTTTTGGGGCATTAAACTAAAACAATCACCTGATGAGAATTTGTAATTTAATCTGCTTTTGTTGACCATTTAATTTTTTATTTGATGTACACTACGAATTTGTCTCAGTATGGTCCAGGCACCGACAAGAAGGTATTTTCTGATGTAATCAGATCAGAAGGTACAGATCAGTGTCCATTTCGCACAACATCTCAACACACATCAGTCAACATCAACACACCCATAAGACAGACGGTCAAGGCCCTCTAATGACCAGCAGTCAAATTTCAATATTAACTGTCCAGCCCTGTGTATGCATGGTGCCCAGACACTCCACACTCTGACGAAAGTTGGCTCTTTGTAAAGCACAGGAACATGCTCGTGTTCCAGGCTGATGGCATGTCCCAGCTGAAGCACCTGAGTCATGAGACCAGGCTCCAGCTGACAGCACCATCATCCCCAGCTGTCAGTTCAACAGCACCGTCATCCCCAGCTGTCAGTTCAACAGCACGTCATCCCCAGCTGTCAGTTCAACAGCACGTCATCCCCAGCTGTCAGTTCAACAGCATGTCATCCCCAGCTGTCAGTTCAACAGCACGTCATCAACAGCTATCAGTTCAACAACACCCTCATCCCCAGCTGTCAGTTCAACAGCACAGCCATCCCCACTGCACATTGCACCCTCAGTGGACAAAAGCATGCTCCTGGTCCTAGTGTTATCCACGCAGTGTGCTGTTATCCAACGAGAAAGTGTGCCTCATACACATCTACATCAGTGTCATCACATCTTACAGCGACAGTCATTCCAGAACAAACAAAGGTATCCTGAGCTCTCTGTTACATTCGTCCCTGGGATACGTGAATCAGATGACTTATAAATGTGTTATTTGTAACGTGTCAATGCAATGTGCCAAGAGTAAGGGATAATTATTGTAAACTGCTGTCAAATCACAGGGGTTGTTTCAGGAGAGAAGTTTACAGTCAACTCAACAGCTAACCACTCTGTACATCATGGATTTTTTGCAGATGACACACAGCTCCAGAAATCCGCTCCTCTCAGACATGTGACCAACCTCACAAAAAACAACCCAGCGCAGACCACATAAAAACATGGATGACCAAAAATCAACTCAAACTTAACAACAACAAAACAGAACTCTTCTGTATTCAGCTTCTTCTTCTTTGAAACCATCCCTTCCCCCTAATAATAATACTTTATGTATTCATGTAAACTGCACTAGTAGGACTGTGCTCTACACATGTCTGCAATATTGTGTTTAGGTTCATATGTATCATGTGATCATTCAGGGCATCAAAGAGCCCATTATAAATGTACATTATCATTACTATGACACTGACAGAAAGGACACAACTAAGCACTAAGGCTGTTGTCTATCTAGTGTGTGATATTCTGTTTCTATTCCCACAGAACTGTGTGGATTGCAACCTGGAGCATTCTCTTACCCATCATGCCTTAATGTGGCAACTTACGTTCTTGTGT
Source organism: Alviniconcha marisindica (assembly GCA_018857735.1). Lineage (NCBI taxonomy): Eukaryota > Metazoa > Mollusca > Gastropoda > Provannidae > Alviniconcha > Alviniconcha marisindica. Next base: position 613,663 of record JABMCL010002219.1, on the reverse strand, counting down.
GTGTGTATTGGGGGGTGTCCAGTTGGGGGGGGGGGGGGTTGCATGTGTGCATGCTTCAGTGTGTGTCTGTCTATGCAGATCTGTAAGATGTGTGAATAAAATTAATGATACCTAATGAGACAACCCACTGCACCCAAGTTTAGTTTTAAACAGACTGTAACTGTACAGTGTAAGCACACAAGTTCTTGAACCAGTTATTTTTGCCAAATGCTCAATAAAATGCTGAGTTTGGTTGATTGTATTGCTCACATTAACTACTACCCCTTAGATACTTTATTTCTGTGACACTGTGCTTTGTGATACTTGAGAAGCAAATGGTCATGCAAATCACCAATTGGATGAACAGGTCAAACACCATCCAAGAGATACTTTACCATCCAAGAGATACTTTATTTCTGTGACACTGAGCTTTGTGATATTTGAGAAGTAAACAGTCATGCAAATCACCAATTGGATGAACAGGTCAAACACCACCCAAGAGATACCTTATTTCTGTGACACTGTGCTTTGTGATATTTGAGAAGCAAACTGTCATGCAAATCACCGATTGGATGAACAGGTCAAACACACCCAAGACTGCTGCTGGCTCTTGTAATTATATATATATAGAAAACGGTCAATGGTGGTGTTTGCACAAACTTGAGATGCACTCTATTGCAGCACGTTTGCTCTCTTGACTCATTCCTTTATTTGCAGGGTCTTTGTTTTTTCTGGGGGGGAGGGGGGAGCATGCCAGCATGGAGCTGGGTGCCTGGTGCAGGTGTGGGTCAGTGTGTGTTCCTGGTCAGGAGTTGGACAAGGTGCCCATCCTGGTTAGGGTGGGATGGGGATGGGGGAGAGGGCACTGTGGGCAGGTAGTACGACTGTGCTGTGTGACTGAAACTTGTTTCTTTGGTCAGATTTGTTTATGAGACCATTAATTTTATCTCATATATTAAAATATATAGTGCTACTTTTTATGTCCATTATTTTCTTGCAACTTGTTATTTTTCTTACGTTTATGTTCTTGTACTGTTACTTTTCTTTTACACTATTCTAACTCACCATTGATTTTTAATGTCAGACAATGGTATGATTTGTACAGCAGGGTGCATTTATGTAGGTCAGAGCACAGCACTATACAAAACTTCTCTGTCACTATTATTGTTATTTACTTTCCACCCCCTGATGCCCCTTTAAGTTAAAATAAGTCCTTCAATTGACAGCATGAAATCGGTCTGTACACCTAACCTGACTAAGTACAGTGGTCAGCGCCATTGTCACAGTTGCCTGTGCTTTTACAAACAGCAGAATTTATTTTCAACTGACCAGAGCCTGATGGTTTACCTGGTGACCTCAACACAGAGTGATAGCCTACATCAGAGGGCCAAGGCACCTGACACGGTTCTGATAGTGTGGCAGAGCTACACACTGACCAACAGAGGGAAAGTGTCACTGACACCTGGTGACCCACTTCTCTGTCACACCAATCTGTGTCACTGTCCTGTGGGGCGGCAGGCAGTAAACAGTTGACATCTCTCTTCACTGGGTCATGTGTGTGTGTGTGTGTGTGTGTGTGTGTGTGTGTGTGTGTGTGTGTGTGTGTGTGTGTGTGTGTGTGCATATTTATGCACATGAGCGTGTGTGTGTGTGTGTGTGCCTATGTGTGTGTGGACGTGGATGTGTGTCTGGGTGCTGTGTGTGTGTGTGTACAAAGTGTGTGTGGTGGAGAGTTTTTGGAGTGACCTGAAATTGTTCTTGCACACCCCCCCCCCCCCCCCCCAAAGTTATCTCTTATTTATGTCAGGCGTCAATTTTGTGCTAAGCAAGGTAGAGTGCATATTATGATAGGGGTGATAGTATGATAGGGGTGATAGTGTTGCTGTATAAATTATGCATCTAATAGTGTAGATGATAAATTCATCCAAACTTTATTTAGTATGTCATCCCCCCCAATTTTCCATGCTCTTTTGTTTTTGTTTTATGTTTTTGCAAGAGCTTTAGGCCCATCTGAAAAAGGGGCACTTGTAAGATAATATATATCCATTATTATTATGAGTGTTTGTCATGCAGCAGGTTTCAAAATGATACAATCCACCTAGTCGGACGACTAGCCAAATCCAAATGACTAACTTTACAATTAGTTACGTATCTGCCTCAGCATATTTTTCTGTGCAGACATGATGGTGATGATGTTGAGTCATGAAGGGGTGGACACAAATTCTGAACAAGCTGCCAGAAGAGATGAGATATATACAAATATTCACAGATCTTTCTACCCGAGTTGAAACACTAATTAAATCTGCTGTTATACAAAATCCTGACTGGACAGCATTATCAGAGATCAACAAACTGGGCAAATGCTCAGATAGCTCCCATTAAAAATTATGATTACAACATCCCATTGACATTCGCCCTCCCAGGACCTTGAGAATGGGCCACAGTAATAGAACTGGTAAGAACAGGTAAAACTCCAGAGAAGTTATCACCTTGAGTGACCACTAAACCAGGCTCCTGCGGCATCATGGTCATGATGTAGGGTGGACGGTCATGGATTCAAGTCCAGAATCAAGTGGGATTTTTCAGCCCTGACAGGCTCCAAACTAGAGTTTGGATCGTTATAGGTCAAAGGGGAAGGCTGGGACCACAGGGCCGAGTTTCATGTCCACATCATGGCTGTATGTCTTTGTGTGTGTTGTTCTAAGCACTCAGCCTGACCAACACTGCCCCTGCTGCAGTTCCGGGGCCTGGGGCCAGTGCAGCCCTGTCAAATAGGCTCAACCCCAAAGGGACATCCACAGCATCACCACCTGTCATCCCCATCCTCAAGCATCACTGCACGGTAACAACTGTCCTAGCTTCTGTGGCCCTTCATCATGCCGCGCTCCTGCGGTGACCTCAGTTGCAGTGTTCCAGCCTCCTTCCTTGCCTGGGGCAATTCTGACCAAAGCCCTCAACATCAGTCCACATTAGGGGACTGATGGAGGGACTTGGTGACCATTATTATCAACACATCATGGAGGTACTGATAGGCCGGAAAATCAAAGGCCACAAAATCAGTGGTCACTTGAACAGCATCTGATTTCCAGTGACTAGTCACCTAACTCCTTCCACGCCACCGCTGTTGTGGGTCTGGTCAAGATCAATCACCAAGCCAAAGCATGTGGGAGCCCCCACCCATCCACCCCAAAAATTCCTGTCTGCAAAAGTGACTGTACATCTGTATATTGCACTTTCAAGTGGCTTGAAGACTTGACTAACTAAACATTGTAGGTCAGTGGGTAATAAAACAGCTGGGGTACACACTATAACACAAGGCCCAAGTAAGGATCAGGAAGACCCTGATGAGTCATTATTCAGCACCTGTACTGGGACTGGGTGCGGATGTATATAAAATGATCAACACCTAGCTTGCATCCCACCTCAGATGAGCCCAAGGTGATAACCAAAAAACACACTGACCGTTAGGGGGTGGGGGGTGGGGGGGTATGAGGTACTAAAATAAAATGTGGGTAGAAATGTGGCAAGGGGTGGGGAGGAATGAAAGATAGGTTTGTGTGCTGGAGTGGAACAAATGTAAGCTTTGTCCCCCTTGTCAACAGTGGGACTTTCAATTTCCATTTACCACACTGAATTAGGCTACATCACTTCAGAAATATTATCAGTTAGGCAAGGTGTGTGTGTGTGTGTGTATGTGTGTGCGTGTGTGTGCGTGCGTGTGTGTGTACATGTGGGGATGGGAGGGGTGGGGCAGAATGAAGTGATTATGGGGAGTGGGGGGGGGAGGGGGGATGAATTGAAAGGATCATGAAAAAAGGGGAAGAAGAGGGGGAAGGGTTGAAGGGATTATGGGGAAGGGAAGAAGGGGGTGGGAGGGTTGAAGGGATTATCGGGAAGTGAAGGGGGGGATTATGGGGGGGGGGGGGGGTAAGGTCATGGAGAAAGGGGAAGAAGAGGGGGAAATGGTTGAAGGGATTATGGGGAAGTTGGGGTGGGGTGGGGGGGGGGGGGGCAGGGGGAAGGGACTATGACTATGAGGGAGGAGGGGGGGTGGGGGGCCGAGCGGCAAAGAACTGGGCTGGAACAGCTGTGACTGTTGACCCACATGACCAAGGCCCCATGACAAACCAGTCTGCTGGGCCCCATGGCGCAGCCACAGCTGACCTGCCTTTTCTAGCTACAGCACACAGCCCCCCTCACCCCTCTGGCAACCTACCAAACCTGATCCCCCATCAGACCTAGCACAGTGCAAATCCACACTAGTGTACAACCAAAAAGTGGCCACTGGGTCAGGTCAAAACAACCTATGCCTTACCGTACCCCCCCCCCCCCCCCCCCCCCCCCCCCCAACAACCCAGCTGCGCCCCCATCGGCCACCACCTACTACTTCGCAGCAAAGTGTTCCCCAGTGGCTACGCCAAACAATGACCAGTCCACAGAACCCTTCAATTATAAGAACTGACGCAACGTCAGCAGCCAAATTAGACAGGTGCCAGCCATGGCTCACTCAGCTAGCATGTCCCCTTTCCCGTGGCCTGTTTCCCTCTGTCCCGAATCCTACGGAAATCACACTGCATCAGTTGTGACCTTGTGGGCAGGAAGTCATTTCCTGGTGAACAAGAAGCATCAGTCAAGCCAGATGCGCGCACAATTCTCAATACTGAAGGTCTGAAGACACTTTCTATAACCATACATTTCACAAGAACAAAACAGCTAAAATAAAAATGCACCACGCTTTCTTTTCAACAAAGACTACACGTTCAGCAGTTGTCACAACCACAAGAAACCAGTTTTTGTACAAAGTGAACTGAGCCAGTCTGAAAATGTCACCCTGTACACAAGCCAGAAAAATAAGGAAGCAGTGCTGCTTTTAAAAAAGAAAGAAAAAAGATTCAATCATTCATTCATTCATTCAAACATGCAGTAGAAGGGTTGGTCTCCAAAACAGGGGTTTCAAGAGGGGTATATATATATACATCAACAGAAAGCTCCGCCTGGCTAGCAGAGCGTAGTCTTTGATCCAGGCTGTCACTGTGCACAGTGCAAGTCGTACAGCTCGGGCAGGGAGTGATGTATGGTAACTGTAGCTACTGCTCCAGCCCCTACCCTTCAAACACTAACTTTTTCCCCACAGCACTAAACAGACCAGCCTGTGCAAGAAAATCAATCACTTCATAATCACCTGAACACACATCTCAAGAGGGTGAAGTGCCCGCAGTTCACTGTTGTCATGGGAACAGACATTTTCACTACGTTTGTATATATATATATGTACCTACTACAATATGCCCTGTTCCACGTGTGAACACAGTACACTACCACAATTTGGTAATGTTCCACCAGTGAAGAGTTGTATAATGCAGCTGTGGTGTATTCCTCTCTATGACCACGTGAACTGTCAGTGGGAGTGGATGTAATGTAACCACCAAAGCCCAGTGCTGACATGGTCACTGATCATCATTATTACAAGTGGAAAGCCAATGTGCCATACAGCAGTTCAACTTGGATGGTATTTTGGACTGTCTCAAGTTCAGTATATATCTAACAGTAACTCATTCACAACATAGCCAACATTTCTGTAGTCTGGGGTATGCCAGAGGGATTCAGGCCTATTCACAACTGAATGGACTCATATGTATTTTACAGAAGTAAGCTGCTTAGTTTGTGTTTTACGCCCAGTCAACCATTTCGGTTATATCAGGGCGATGTATTTTACAGCAACATGACAATTTTATTTTCACAGTCACAGTGTACCAGGTTGTGAATATATTTTTTTAATCTTTATTCTTATGTCTTATTATATATATAATATTTAATACATATTTATACACTTGTTCATAATCCTAACAGTGTTGTTGGTTTTCTTTTTTGTTGTTGCTGGGGGTTTTGTTTGTTATTTGTATAATTGTGTGTGTGTGTGTGTGGGTGGGTGTGTGTACAACAAACAGAAATACTTATAAAGCTGAATGGTCTAAGCCCCATATTTTGCCCTCTGGCTTCCTCCCAGAATTCAGTCACTGTGAGGTTTGTCAGTACTAACACCAGGACTTGGCAACAGACAGACAGCATAAAACCAGCAGTATGAGATGCAGAAAAAACAGTCACAAGTGATATTTAAGACACTTCACACATTCACACTGTAATCACATAAATTTGCTAATTTTGTCCAAATAAATAAGAAGATTTTTTTTAATACTAAACCAGAAGAACAAAAAGGGTAACTGAATGGTTATCATTATTATTTATACATCACCTTGACAGGAAGAAGAAGAAAGCAATCAGCCCCCTTATACTCTACACAATGAATCAGGCAGACACCCGACCCCCTCCTCTTCCTGATCTGTATCCTGTATTGTGCACAATAAAAACATTCACACACCCTTCCCAATCCTCTTTCTAGCCTCACAGTGTCATGTGCAGCAATACTGTGGGCGTACATCTAAGCATATATATGTGAGCAAGTGCTCTTTGTACGTTTTTACAATAATCCCGCCCCAGTTATCAGATCCACGCAATTTCATTACTGTACTGTTAGTAACCCAGGAACCGGAGCAGACGACGCTTTTGTTTTGAAGCACTGCGTGTTGCATAACGCCACATGGCCTTCACACAGCCGACCGGCTATTCCGCAGGGTGCGACCGGCTATTCCGCAGGGTGCGTGCGCGCCATTTTTAAATCTGTTTACTCCCTTAATATTTTGACCGCTTGTTTGTTTACCTACTCTTTGTTCACCTAGTCCTTTTTATGCAGCAAGCCATGTGTAATATAATTTGGCATCTTAGAATGTTTATTTAGATCTTATTTAGACGCAGGATCGAGCTTAATCAGTAGCCGATGCCTCTCTGGGTCCATTCTTTTTATAGCCATCGTCTGCATGGCGTGTTCTCTGTTTAGTACTAGTGAATAGTAGTGAATCGTTGTTTTGACTCGAATAAAGTAATTCTGTGTCGATCAATGCTTTGTCGTATAGTATTTTGCTTAGCTGATTTCATGTTTAGTGTTTATTTTGGGTTGAAATTAACTTATTAAGTATTGTGTACTGTAGAAGCTAAGTTGTATTCATAGACTACTTGGTATCACTATCAGCGCTGTTGCGACTAAGATGATGCGCCCCAGGCGAAAGTTCGCACCGATTGTTTTAGTGCTAGTCTTTGAGTGTGTCTTGCTTCTCTTACAGAGCATTGTATTGTAATTGTTATGTACCATTTTAACTGTGGGAGCGTGCACTTTATTCTGATGTAAGTTTTACTGACAGTTATATTTTGTACATTGTGTTAGTTGTGATTTAGTTGTACGAATCTGCTTATAGACAGGTGCAAGCCACGCTTCCCACTCTTGTTGTAAATTAAATAAGTCATGTGTGTACATTTTGTTTACATGGTTTAAAAGGTTGTAATTGTAGCTTTCATTTGATGTTTTTCATGTTTTAATTAGTTTAGTTATTGCAGAGGAAACTGTATTTGTGCGGGCCAAGGAAACACAATAGTCAGCCATTTTGTGGTCCAGAGGGCCGATTTCATTGTAGCGATAGCGTGTGTTCCTTGCGGCCCGTGCAGTTCTCTTATCTATGCGTGCGCATGAGGATTTTGGGTGTGCTGAAAAGTTGTCTGCTGCTGTAGATAAAAACCTGATTGCTGCCGTCCGCCTGCTGTGGTCTCCATTTCGACAGACTCTGCTGCCTGTGTCCTGTTCTTCTACCACTCCACTCCATTACATATATATGTATGCATGTATGTGTGTACGTATTTATGTGTATATATGTATAGTTACTGTTAGCCAGGTGATCTTTTTATGGTAGACTCCAATATTTAAGGTTCTATTTGTTGAAATGTATGTTAATGTGTTTTTTGTCAGGAGCTGTTTGTACTGTGCAGCAAGTTTAACTCTGGCTAGAGAATAGTACTTGATAAGAATTATTTATCATTAGTATTACAGAAATCATACAGCCTTAGGCCAACCCTTACAGAATGAGAGGAAAAACCAAGAAACCCACAAACTTTAGGCTTTGAAACTGCATGCTGATGTTAGCATTGTTGTACAGGTGATGAAAATAAGATGAAAGGAAGCTACCTACTAAAACAAAGTTCTGTTATAGTAAGTAACTAGAGAGACCTACAAAATAACTAGAGAGAACAACTATTACTAATAATGTAATATGTCTGGCAGAAATTTTACAAACAAAAGTTAACTAATGATCAGTACTTCATCTCTCTTGCAATATGTATGTCCAAACTGGCACCTATAATGTCCAGACAGGCAACAAAACATACTAACTCAACTGCAACAACTAAACAGGAGCCAAAAAGACTGTCAACAACATCCCTTAGTCTTACTCTTAGTCTTAATTCTGCGAAAAAATATTAAGTTCTGACACTTCTGAAGTTTTGTAGTTGTTGTTTCCCCTCTGACAACATAAGAGTTATTATATTTCATAACTGTAAGAAAAAACTGGGCATCATCTTTTGAATAAGCATTACCATAATTCTTTGGACATGTGAGATGTTTATAATTTTATTCTGGATTTGCACCATGTCACTAGGTAGACTGATTAACAGAATAAGTCACATAAGTTTTACCATAAAACAACTTCTGTAAGAGTCAATATTATTCGGCACCATGAAGTTAGCCCACTCACTACCCCAGCTAGCAACATCACCTGCAGACTTCTGCACAAGTCACTGGACATAACCAGTATCAGCTGTGCGTATCATGGCAAACACTAACAAGCAACAGAATACCAGTCTAGATCAAAGAAACTGTTCAGACTGCATCAAGGAACTGACACTGCAATCATCCTGCATGCACAAAATGAACAGCCAATTGAAATAATTTGAAAGCTGGTTAGGTCTACATAAAACATGTTCTGCTGACAGTGGTCAAGTTAAAAAAAAAAAAGGTTTAAAAGACAGAGCTACTATGGAACACAGTGTATAACATATATCTGATGGCATGAAGCTGAGTTAGAAAACTGGAAGGGCAGCGGATGGCGGGGGGGGGGGGGGGGGGGGGGGTGTCATCTTTAACACAGAGCAAAAACAGAATTTCTTTCTTTCTTTCCGAGTTTCTCATTGTCTCACGTCTGACTAGAGTCTCTGATCTGTGTCAGTTTGATAGAAAGTAGTACTTACCAAATACATAAAATATGACGTATTCCTTTGATTAGGATTCACCTGCCCAACTAGTTGATGAGATCAGGTTGAGTGGAATGATTACATCACCATCGGTATAATCACCACCATCGGTCAAACTCAAAACTTCCTGCTAACCTCTGATCATCACGTACGACCCTGGCTTCAGTCCTTGTTCAGTTGTACTCCCTTCACATAATAGTGACCAGTTCTTCGTGTACATATCACAACTTTTCACACTTTCAGCGTTTTGCGTACGTGTCATTGTTTGAAGCCACACTATCACCAACGTTACTTTTTGTGTGTGTGTGCTTGTCACGACCACAGTTGTCAAGGCGTGACCAACAGTGATTCACCCTGGCGTTACTGGGTAATTGGACACACAAAAAGACATCCACCCCACCCCTTTTTCGTAGATCTTTGCTTTAAAAACAAGCACCTCTTCCCCACTTCTCTCAGGCAACAGCCACAAAGACCGTCCTCGTCGGCTTTTATCAGCTGATTTGATGAAGGCGGCCTCCATCATTGCCTAAAATAGACAGGCAGATGGCAGTCAGCTCCTGCGGGCTCCCTGCTGGGGGGGAAGTTTTCAACTTTCGCAAACAATATTTTTGCTCAAAGAAAACGGAAACATAATGCCCGAGAAACATTGCTGCAAGCACATATGAAGAGAAAATCTGTGGATTTGACGATGGAATTAAGGTCGGGTTTTTACACAGCTGGCAAAGCAAGCTGTTTTTGTTAAAAATGGTGACCTTGCTTTCTTACCTCCAACTTCAGGCTTCATTTCGCGGCCTGATTCCTTCTTCCTGCAGTCTGCCCAGCACTTATCTTCCTCTTTGAAAGTTAGGGCATACTGCCTTCAAACTGCTAGGCTGATATTGAAGACGTAAAGTTGGTTAAAAATGTGATTTTAGCAGACATTTCCACACTACCGCCTGCTAGACTCTCGCTAAATGGTTGTCTGTTTATGAATAATGTTGCTGTCGAGTCACGTGACTTCAACGCGACGGAAACAAATGGAAATATTTTCGATACTGGCACAATAAAAAGATACGAAGATTACAGGAGATGTTTTTGGTCAAGAAAAAGAGAAAATGGACAACTTTTCATACAAGTATATTGTGTAAACTGCATCTTCTGCCAAATCTCATCTCCATAACCTCTGACCTTTAATGCTTTGACCTCAGTTAACGTGACACACTTTCTACGATCTTATTTTTCGAACCTGTTACTAATCTGTGATTCAGCTTAACCAAAAGAATCCATTTTAGTCCTCATTTTAAAAAAATGGAGCTCTGTGCACTCGTTTGCAGCAATATATTGCAACAACATTTGAAGTAAAAACAATGCCTGATAACACAGCTGTTCAAGGGGAACGAACTGTAATTCGTTGCAACCTGTTGCCAATGTATCTATTACGTTTTCCCCAGCCATGTCACAGTACATTTAGAATATCTTCTACTGTTATGAAAATCAGATTCAAATCAAACTGTTTACACAACTACTCTTTATTTTTAACAACCGTCAAATAAGATTCTGCCGTCATTTCGTTGGAGTCGTCTGCTACGGTCTGAGCTAAAAATAGAAAACCACGGCTGCTACGTCAGCATTGTAAACAAGTGGGTGTGGCATCTAGTCGGAGATGACCCCTAAAGGGCAAAGTTGTTTTCCATACTTTTAGTAGATTTGTTTCCCCAACTGTCTTTCCGCATACCTCTTCTCCTCTTCCTGCTGGGTTATTATTACAATTATAAAGTAGATTCACTTATTTCATATTGTAACTGGAGAGAGAGAATTCAGGGGAAGCGACCGAACTGGCTTGGGATGAACTTTCGCTTTTTGTTTCCCCTTCGACTGGTAGTGGTTGCAACCGTTATCAGCGTTATGAAGCGGTTTTTTGTTATCATAGTTGTTGAGTTAGTTTTTTTTTCGGTTCGTTGCTTGGTTGGACCTTTTTTCTTTTCTTTCTGCTCTTTATTTTAGACTGATATTGTCTCTAAAATGCCGCACCTACATATTCTTTTCGGTCAACTTGACGGCATTCCGTGTGTGTGTGTGTGTGTGTGTGTGTGTGTGTGTGTGTGTGTGTGTGTGTGTGTGAATAACAATATGTTACCTGCCAGCCATTAAAATTTGACCAGCCAACGCAAAAGAGATGAAATTTATTACTGTGGCATTGGAAAAGGGTTCAGCATTAACTCGAACGACGCCACACGCCGGAACACAACACCTGACCAGTAACTTCAGCTGACCTGGCATGCAAGTATATACAAGGTACATAAACTCATAGTTCAGGAGCTGTGTGAGAGTCGAGGTGGCCGTCCTGGGCTGTCCGTCCTAACGAGCCTTCTGGTTTCCGTGGACGTAAAGCTATATTGAACCATGCTTCGGCATTGGTCTCAGCTTGTCTCTAATATGTCAACTGACATCTGAAGATATTAAGCAACACTACCTACCTACCAGAGAGGGTATGTCCTCAAACCCGTCCCTAATAGGCCTACTCGCCTCCGCGGACGTTAAGCAACAAAGTGTCTCTCTCATGTCCTCAAATAAAGGATTTCGTGTTTTGTGCTCGGAAGAACAAGCACTGGACAGGAAAATAACATAACCAAACACAGGTAAGTGGCTTAGCTCTCCATCTCATTTTTCATCGTTTTTCACTGTCTAATTTTTTGTTTAAGTGTCGTTTCGTAACTTGATAAAAGAGATTACCCCGAAAAAACGCATGTTGTGTTTCGTCCTCATAAAAAGCGTGATTTGAACCTTTTATGTGTTTGGATCTTGTTTTAAAATGCTAGCAGTCATTCTTTCAGATTTTCGTAAAATAAAATAAAATCTCGTTTTAAATCCTAATATAAAATTAATTCGTGTTAACTAAAGAAATTCAGTTGGGGGGGGGGGGGGGGGGAGGAGAAGGAGAGGGGGAAAAGGTGGGGTGGGGTGGGGGGGAGGCTCCTGTGTAGTTTGCTGATTTTGCACAGGCGCTCTGCGCCTCGTTCTGTTTCACGTTGTAGCAATTCACTTATGGGCAAACTCATAAATGTGTGTATATCTGTGTGTTTATATGTTGAGCCTGTTTCGAGATCAAAGGACTATGTCCGGTCTCAGAATGAAAACTGATTCTGTCTTATGTGCTTGTGACATAAACACCTGTGTCGCCAAGCGTACCTGGAACGCAGGTATAGAGTATGTCACTGAGGAGCATCCCGCTTTGAGGAGGATGGACTCTTAATAATAATAATAATAATGTACAGTTATCATGCGCTCATCAACGCCCTGAGCGCTAACATGATACATATTAACCCAAATATGATATTCTATACACATGTAGAGCATAGTCCTACCAAAACAATTTACATAAAGTATTATAAAAACAACACTACAAACACACTACACACTACACACACACACACACACACACACACACACACACACACACACACACACACACACACACACACACACACACACACACACACACACACAACACACACACACACACGCACGCACGCACGCACGCACGCACTGACGCACGCACGCACACAATGACTGTAGCAGAAACTGGGTACTGATATTAGTTAGGATGGAAATACTGTGAGAAGAGAAGGTTTTTAGCTTGGCTTTAAAAGATGACAGGGTTGAACAGTGTCTAAGGTCTTGTGGGAGTGAATTCCAAATGTGGGGTCCAAAGCAAGAGATGATGCGAAAGCCACGAGTCTTGCGTTTGTATTGTTGGATTTCCAGCATGCGGGTGTCAGAAGAAGAGCGTAGTGTACGAGACGGAATGTAGACATGCAGCAGTTCAGAGAGGTAAGCAGGACCAGAACCATTTATAGCACTGATGGACTTTATTTAACCTGTACGCCAGGTGAGAGGTACAGTAGGCGACTTAAGTCTTCGTTGCTGTGGTCGCGCGACGTCTTTCGAGCGATTATCAGCCGTCACTAGATCTATCAACCCGATGAAATGAAACGTAAAAGGGTGCACTATCAACCCGATGAAATGAAACGTGACAGGGTGCACTATCAACCCGATGAAATGAAACGTAAAAGGGTGCACTATCAACCCGATGAAATGAAACGTGACAGGGTGCACTATCAACCCGATGAAATGAAACGTGACAGGGTGCACTATCAACCCGATGAAATGAAACGTAAAAGGGTGCACTATCAACCCGATGAAATGAAACGTAAAAGGGTGCACTATCAACCCGATGAAATGAAACGTGACAGGGTGCACTATCAACCCGATGAAATGAAACGTAAAAGGGTGCACTATCAACCCGATGAAATGAAACGTGAAAGGGTGCACTATCAACCCGATGAAATGAAACGTGAAAGGGTGCACTATCAACCCGATGAAATGAAATGTGACAGGGTGCACTATCAACCCGATGAAATGAAATGTGACAGGGTGCACTATCAACCCGATGAAATGAAACGTGACAGGGTGCACTATCAACCCGATGAAATGAAACGTGAAATGTGACAGGGTGCACTATCAACCCGATGAAATGAAATGTGACAGGGTGCACTATCAACCCGATAAAAAT